>LBNU01014698.1:1431-16086 GCA_014162995.1 Artemisia annua
ACATGTAATACTGTGCGACCCATATTAGTTATTCATGGATGTGTTATACGTGTATTATGAGATCAAAAACGAAAAGAGAATGAAGCAAGGATGATACACCATACCCTCGTCGCGTGATCAAACGGAAGAGAATAAAGAACCGAAAGAACCCACGACTAAACCCAACGATCTCGAACCAGAAATACCCCAGTCGATCCCCTCCTACGTATACCAATAATCACGACCCAAGGCACCTTCAACAAGCCTTCGTAACCAGCTTCTTTAGATCAAAAATGAGAAGAACTAAAGTGTGCCGCCACCTATTGTTACTAGGGTTTTATGTGTGAGTAAATTTGAATGAGATACACAGTTGAAGAAAATGAGATATAGGGGAGATATAGAAGCATATTTGGCCGAACAAAGAGGAGTCAAAGGTGACCATATCAGATATTCAAATGCAATTGAAATTAGACCTTTATAGCAATATATGCGTACACGTTTTATTTACTTTTGGTCCCATACCAGAACATCTATACGTGTGATAATCCTAGGTTGTGAAAAAGATTCATTAATTTAACGTGTGATAAATTAGTACATAGGTACATGTTGTGGCGTATTATTTCATACTTAAGTTAATGCTTTAGTACTAGTAGTTTGCCAATTTACAAGGTTTCATATCTTAGGTTTTGTTCAAGATTAAATGTTTTGGTGACAATGTAGAATTTAGGGTGTTATAATAACTATTTTATAACTTAGGTTAAATGCATATTAATGAGCTTGGAATATAATACATATTTTATAAATAAAAAAATAGAGGGGTAAAATAGTCATTTCACAAGTTTTAGATTTTAGGGTTTTACAGCTATTATGTGTCTTGTGATCCATCTATCTTTGTTTGCTTTTGCTGTTGAATAAGGTACAGATATCCTGACCTTTTCAGTAAAGGTTATCTCATGACTATTCCTTTCCTTTTGATCTTTCATTTGTTTAGGATTCCCTATGCCATTGCTATGATCCCCTTATTATTTGAACCTTTGATATCTGAACCATTTACTATTTGAACTCTTACTATATGAACCTTTGACACCTGAACCTTTGATATTTGAATTATTTGAATTGGACCTCTAATATATGAAACATTTGATATGAACTATATGATCTAAACTTTGATATATCTGGACATTTGATTTGATAATTTGATCTGAAACTTTTGACTTACCTTTGACCCATTCAGTATGACACCCGGGCAATTACTAGGCATGGGGGTTCCATGTTCGTAGCAATGATGCACCAATGTTATGACTCCTGCGTGGTCGAGTGATTTACCATACCGTCCCTTTGATTGGTCTGCATGTGATTTGGGTAGGGGCGTATGGATGCATCCTAGATTTGATCTGTATTTGTATTTGTATTTGATATCTGATCTGGTGATTGATGCTTGCCTGCATACACGTCCTTCACAACCCATTGAGGCAACCCCTCTGATTCATTTGACATTCTCAGGCCTCCCCTCTGGATTTCATTTGAGGCTACATTTGATTTGATTTGGTCTGATCTAGGCACGTGGTTGAAATATTGAATAACCTAAACCTAAACTTAACCTTTTACCTTTACTTTAACTTTATCTTTACCATTGTAACTTGTATGATTTCTGATATTTCCTTTGTACGATATCTCTGATTCTGTTACCTATTTCATTTGCTTTTGTTATATATCTGTTCACTGGGCTTTTTAAGCTCAGCCGCATTTCTTTTTCTTCCGCGGCAGGTACTTAAGCTAGGAGTTGGGGTTTAGCTTTGGGGATTGAGAGCGATGTGTGGACTTACCCTTAGACTTCTTAGCTTGGACTTTTGATACTTATCATTTGATTTTGGATTATTTATGTACTCTTGTTGGTTACTTTCATTTGGAACACTTGTATTGATAATTCATGTTGACTTACTTCTTTTGGTTATTTATGTAAGACTTCCGTTGACTTGTTATTGAATGCTTCTGATATGACACCATTTATTGTGATACTTTTACCCTTGTCGGGTTGGGGTGTTACAATTTATGGTATCAGAGCCAGGTTCCGAAACCCTTAGAGCTTAGGCTATGACCTGTGAGGATTGGGTAGACACTAGGTTTCCTTCTGCATACTTTTCCTTTCTTACTTCATCTTTATTTGCTCTTGCTAATCATTTTGTTAATCGTTCAGATGGTTAACACTCGCCGTAACGGACAGCCCAATGGAAGCTCTGATGATGATATTGAGATCCCTAATTTGGAAGCTATGGTTGCTGCTGCTATAGCTAACATGTTACCGGGCCTTAACGCCAATGAGGTGGTTTCTCGGATCATCAACGATGTCCGTAATGGAGCGGGCTCTTATGGAGGTGCTGGTGGTGGTGGTCGACCCACCACTATTCATGGTTGGCTTGAGAGTTTCAGTAAGCTTAAGCCTTTGTCATTCAGTTCGGCTGCCTCTCCTCAAGAGGCAGNGGTTTCTCGGATCATCAACGATGTCCGTAATGGAGCGGGCTCTTATGGAGGTGCTGGTGGTGGTGGTCGACCCACCACTATTCATGGTTGGCTTGAGAGTTTCAGTAAGCTTAAGCCTTTGTCATTCAGTTCGGCTGCCTCTCCTCAAGAGGCAGAGGATTGGATAACGCATGTGGAGAAAATTTTTGAAGTGTTGGGGTGCGGTGACGAGTTTAAGGCTCGTTTGGCTACCTTTAAGTTAGAAGGTGATGCGCTAAATTGGTGGAAAGTGCACAAGCGGGCTAAAGGTGGGGATGTTTATATGACTACTTGTACATGGGCTGAGTTCCGCAGCACCTTCTATAAGCGATACTTTCCTGATTCTGAACAACAACGGTTTGAGAGGGAATATAACACTATCCATCAGAAGGAGAATGAGAATTCAGGGGAATACATGCAACGGTTTTTGAGGCTTGCCAGTTTTGTTGGACCTATTGCTGGAGATGCTAGCCGTTAGACAAAGCATTTTAAATGGGGACTGAAAGGTTGGGCATTGGATCGTCTCCTTAACACCGAGTTTGCGGATGTATCAGCTGTTAATGACGCAGCCCGCAACATCGAGATTTTCCATGAGGGTTCTGAATACAACAAACGTAACCGTGATGGTTACCGGATTCATCCTAGAGCTCAGGGTAATGATAACAAAGGGTATTCTGGCAGGGTTCATGATTCGAGGGGACAGATGGACAGGGGTTACGACCATCGGGGTCAGTCAAGCAGAAACTATGATTATAGACGTCCGGATACGAGGGGACAGGATAGCAAGTCTACTGGTAGGAACGGGAATGACCGTCAGGGTCAAGATTATAATCAGCGTCAGTACCGAGATCAGCCAACTCGGGGTTCACAGTCAAGTTGTGCTACAGATTCTTCGGTTCAGCCGAAGCTTATTGAGGGTTCACAGTTGGCTTTACCTCCTCCTCCGCTTTGTCCCACTTGTGGTAAACCACATCCGGGTCCATGTCACAGAATTACTTGTGCTTGTTTCAACTGCGGTTCCACCAACCATAGAGTGAAGTATTGCCCGAAGAGAAACCCCTCTGCATCAATGAACACTGTTGGACCATCTACTACTTCGGGTCGTGTTTTTACTACCACACGTGATCAAGCAGCTGGCACCTCAGGTACCATTACCGGCATTTTATATTTTGGAGATTTCTGCTTTCGTATTATTTGACAGGGGTGCTAGACACTCCATTATATCTACCACATTTGCTAAGAAACTAAGACTTACCCCCAACACCATTAACAAATTATGTATCCATATCAACACCTATGAGAAACCATGAAATCATTGATCATGAATTTGTTAATTGTCCTCTACGCTTTGATGATCGTGTTCGTCTGGCAAATCTGTTACCTCTTGATATGTTTGATTTTGATATAATCCTGGGCATGGATTGGCTGGCTTTTCATAAGGCTACCATTGACTGCCATGCTAGAAAGGTAATCTTTGGTGATCTGCATCATCCTGAATTTGTCTATCATGGTTCGCAACCTCTCAAATCCGTTAAGATCATTTCGGCTATGAAGGCTCGAACCTTAATTTCTCATGGATGCCAAGGTTTTCTTGCGTCTGTTAAGGACAAATCTTTGGAGAGTCCTAATATTGATAGCCTTCCTATTGTTTGAGATTTTGCTGATGTTTTTCTCGATCAACTTCCTGGTCTTCCTCCAGCCAGAGAAGTTGAATTTAGTATTGATTTGGTTCCAGGTGCCGAACCTATCTCTAAGGCTCCGTACCGTATGGCACCTGTTGAATTGAAGGAGTTAAAAGAGCAGTTGCAGGNATGGTTGGCTTGAGAGTTTCAGTAAGCTTAAGCCTTTGTCATTCAGTTCGGCTGCCTCTCCTCAAGAGGCAGAGGATTGGATAACGCATGTGGAGAAAATTTTTGAAGTGTTGGGGTGCGGTGACGAGTTTAAGGCTCGTTTGGCTACCTTTAAGTTAGAAGGTGATGCGCTAAATTGGTGGAAAGTGCACAAGCGGGCTAAAGGTGGGGATGTTTATATGACTACTTGTACATGGGCTGAGTTCCGCAGCACCTTCTATAAGCGATACTTTCCTGATTCTGAACAACAACGGTTTGAGAGGGAATATAACACTATCCATCAGAAGGAGAATGAGAATTCAGGGGAATACATGCAACGGTTTTTGAGGCTTGCCAGTTTTGTTGGACCTATTGCTGGAGATGCTAGCCGTTAGACAAAGCATTTTAAATGGGGACTGAAAGGTTGGGCATTGGATCGTCTCCTTAACACCGAGTTTGCGGATGTATCAGCTGTTAATGACGCAGCCCGCAACATCGAGATTTTCCATGAGGGTTCTGAATACAACAAACGTAACCGTGATGGTTACCGGATTCATCCTAGAGCTCAGGGTAATGATAACAAAGGGTATTCTGGCAGGGTTCATGATTCGAGGGGACAGATGGACAGGGGTTACGACCATCGGGGTCAGTCAAGCAGAAACTATGATTATAGACGTCCGGATACGAGGGGACAGGATAGCAAGTCTACTGGTAGGAACGGGAATGACCGTCAGGGTCAAGATTATAATCAGCGTCAGTACCGAGATCAGCCAACTCGGGGTTCACAGTCAAGTTGTGCTACAGATTCTTCGGTTCAGCCGAAGCTTATTGAGGGTTCACAGTTGGCTTTACCTCCTCCTCCGCTTTGTCCCACTTGTGGTAAACCACATCCGGGTCCATGTCACAGAATTACTTGTGCTTGTTTCAACTGCGGTTCCACCAACCATAGAGTGAAGTATTGCCCGAAGAGAAACCCCTCTGCATCAATGAACACTGTTGGACCATCTACTACTTCGGGTCGTGTTTTTACTACCACACGTGATCAAGCAGCTGGCACCTCAGGTACCATTACCGGCATTTTATATTTTGGAGATTTCTGCTTTCGTATTATTTGACAGGGGTGCTAGACACTCCATTATATCTACCACATTTGCTAAGAAACTAAGACTTACCCCCAACACCATTAACAAATTATGTATCCATATCAACACCTATGAGAAACCATGAAATCATTGATCATGAATTTGTTAATTGTCCTCTACGCTTTGATGATCGTGTTCGTCCAGCAAATCTGTTACCTCTTGATATGTTTGATTTTGATATAATCCTGGGCATGGATTGGCTGGCTTTTCATAAGGCTACCATTGACTGCCATGCTAGAAAGGTAATCTTTGGTGATCTGCATCATCCTGAATTTGTCTATCATGGTTCGCAACCTCTCAAATCCGTTAAGATCATTTCAGCTATGAAGGCTCGAACCTTAATTTCTCATGGATGCCAAGGTTTTCTTGCGTCTGTTAAGGACAAATCTTTGGAGAGTCCTAATATTGATAGCCTTCCTATTGTTCGAGATTCTGCTGATATTTTTCCCGATGAACTTCATGGTCTTCCTCCGGCCAGAGAAGTTGAATTTAGTATTGATTTGGTTCCAGGTGCCGAACCTATCTCTAAGGCTCCGTACCGTATGGCACCTGTTGAATTGAAGGAGTTAAAAGAGCAGTTGCAGGAATTGTTGGAGAATGGTTTTATTCGGCCTAGTGTTTCCCCGTGGGGAGCTTGATATGTGTCATTTTACACATATCTTTTCTTTCATTTTCCGAACCAAAACAACCAAAAACACTTAAAAACGATCAAATAAAGTCACAAATATCCTTGGAGTGTGTTTTTACGTGTTTCAGGTACAAAGGATTGAAAACAGATGAAAAACGAGCAAAATATAAAGAATTTTCAAAATCAGTCCCTGAATTATCAAGAGTTGTCAGAATTAGTCCCTGGAGAGAATTTTATGAAGAAAAGTCAACCAAAGCCCTCCAACAATCCTCAAATGACAAGATTAATCCTTGGAATAAGTTTGGAAAGTTGGCAGTATTGGCCCCTCAGATTTCAGAGTTTACATAAATGGTCCTTGCTTATATTTATCTAAACCCAATGGACCCTTTATCCTAAAATAAACAACCCATAACTTAATCCTAAACCCAATACCCCTAACACTTCTGCCTAGGCCCAATTCCCACCAGCCCAATCCCACCTTTAATAAAGCTCGGTCAAATGGTCAATCCCAGGGTCAAACCTGGTCAAATCCCCCTTCCCCCTCACTCCCCGTTTTACCCAGTGAGCTAAACCCACCACCATAGCCAACCTGTAAACACTCCACCTTTCCCCCCTACTTCCTCAAAAGCAACCCACTAACACCATTCCTAACCCCTCACAACCTTATACCTACCCCTTGCCACCTTGGCAATCCAAACCCACACATGAACCTTTTCCCGCGAAAACAGAAATCAAGGGTGTGATCACTGAAACTTTTATCTAACGGTTGGGATTTGCTCAGAGGGTCATAAGGACTGTTTTTGGACTATTCTCTCTCAGAAAAGAAGCACAAAGGAGGGGTTTGCCCTAATTTTTAGTTTCCTATAAATAGGACTTATGTAAGCCTTCCAAAGGCATGTCTTAATTTATATAGTTTTAGTTAGTAATTTAGTTTTAAATATGTAATCTGTTTCCCAAATTTAATATAAATTTTCAGTTTCATATTCCAAGCTTTGTTTCCAATTTAGTGTCATTTGCAACCTACTTTCTAAATTCTCATTAAGTGCAATTTAAGCTCTTTTAGTTACTGTCTCATAAGCTCATCCAAGCTATTTTAAAAGATTGAAGTTAGTATCTGCTTCAAAGTGGTTATATGGTATGGTCAACGAAAGTCAACAAAACAGGGCATGATATTGATGGTGATGCTGGGTGGTAATGATGGATGTATGGTACTTAGGTGGTGATTTGATCTATCTAAATGATAGGCTTTGAGTGTTTGTAACCCTATGTCAGTTAGGGTCAAAACTTGTAAGATTGCCATTTCAATTCAAAGCTCTCAATTTCATTTCATTGCATCACTGTTTAGATCTTTGTTATGAGTTATCTGCTGTTCAATTGCTTCTAGTGTGGTAGTATTAGATATAGCTGAGCTTGTTTAATCATTTGTGCTTCACATTTTTCATTCTGTTTAATTCTGCTAGTTCTAGGTTGGATCTGAGAATTTAAATTCTAGTTGATAATTGTTGAATATTATTGTTAATTTTGCTTCTGTATTGAATGTCTGATCTGCTTTGATCACTGGATTGCTGATTATTAGCTTAGAGTTGCATTTGATAGTGTAACCAATAAGTTAAAAGGGTGTTTGGATCTGTCTTTTACAAGGAATTATTGTTGTTTGAATGATGATATTTCTTCACTAGTAGTTTGCTTTAGGATAGGATAGGTTGATAATTGCACAAAGGCAGTGGATCATAACACAAATAGTCCAACTTAGGATTCAATCTCATTTTCTGCTTAAGTTGTTGTATATCAATTAGTAAAATCATGGTTGTAGGTACAATATAGTATAAGGTAGCTTAATCTAGTGCTAAATCAGCTTATCATCACATTTTAAATTAGTACTGATCATTTGAAATTGAATTTGGTCAAATTGAATGTGCAATAAAAAAGTCAGCATGATACTTGTTACTTGCAGTCACAAATGGTTTTCTTTGCTGAACTATGGCCCAATTGAGGTTCAATTGTTATGTTAGAATTAGGGATTTTAGGTTTTTTGTGTTCTCTGCTAGGTGATCTAGCTTTTGCCCCCTTTAGTTTGCATCTTAGAGCTTATTTGCAGTGCTTATTTGACCTGCAAAGTCAGTAGGATAGCCCTAGTTTGCTGAATTTTCACATAGGTTTGCACAAGTGCATATTTGCTTGTAGACTGAGCTTGTTTGCATTATTTGAGTGTCTCCTAGTGCATTTAAGTGTTTTCTTTGGTATTTGAACTTATGGCTTACACTTGTGCTTATTTGCTTATTCTTATGCTTATTGTAAACTGCTTGTTGCACCAATCATGAGCTATTGTGTGACCCTTGCTCTGATTTCAGTTTACTTGAGCTTATTTGGGTACTTTAGACCTTCTGTAAAAGTTTTGGGCATTCTGGGTATAAGTGCTTATTTATAAGCACTATTCCCAAACTGCTTATTAGCCCAATAAGCACTTGTCAGCTTATTTTCCCACTTTTTCTATTTTTCCTAGATTTCAAGTAATGTTTTAGATTTCCTGTAAAAATTTCATAATTTTATAAGTAGTTTTGCTATTTATTTTATTTTATTTAATTTTTAATCATTTTTAAATAGTTTTTAATAAAGAAAAAATCAAATAAAAATTAGAAAAAGTCTGAAAAGTTCCATGAATATTTTAGATAATTCTTTTCTGTTATTTTAGATTTTTCAAAGTTAATTTTATATTCTTCCCATTTATTATTTTACATTTTCTCTTATTTTAATTCCTTTTAATATTTCAAAAATAGTATTTAATGCATAATAAATAGAATTTTGTTTGAAATCAATTTTCTTTTTTCTAAAATTTTCTTTTGTCATCTAGTATGTAGGATAATTAGTTGTATGCCCGTAGGATTAGTCGTGCTTAGATTTCACTTTTATTTTTGCGCGTTGACGTTATTTTTAATTGAAACGCGCGTTTTTAGTTTATTTGCTTACGTAATTGTTCCACAACACCAAATAAGCTCTCAATCATCCTTACAAGCATTTTAATCTCGAACCTTTTCACGATACTTTCCATTCACACCTCGTTGGGACACGACCCGGGAAATCACTTTCCCGGTCTTAAAAATATCACATTCACAAGTTTACGAGGTAATCCTTTTCACGAAGGGTTTACTTATAATTCTCCACGTCTTGTTGTCTCACGATAACATTGACCTCACATTTGTTGGTATTTTTGATATCTGTTTTAAACAACGAATCAGAGCTCTTGTTCTATTTGTGAAGAAGAAGGACGGGAGTATGCGTTTGTGTATTGATTATCGCGAGCTTAATCGTATAACTATCCTTAATCGTTATCCTCTTCCGCGTATTGATGATTTGTTTGATCAACTGAAAGGGGCCAAATTATTTTCCAAGATTGATCTGAGATCTGGTTATCACCAACTGCGTGTGAAGGAACAAAATGTTCCTAAGACCGCTTTCCGTACCAGATATGGCCACTACGAATTCCTGGTTATGCCTTTCGGTTTGACTAATGCTCCTGCAGTGTTTATGGATTTGATGAACCGGGTTTTCGACGAGTATCTTGATAAGTTCGTTATTGTTTTCATCGACGACATCTTGGTGTACTCTAAGTCGAAAGAAGAGCATGAGCAGTATCTACGAATTCTTTTGGGGATTTTGAGACAACAGAAGTTGTACACCAAATTTTCGAAGTGTGAGTTCTAGTTGGACCAAGTTGCTTTCCTTGGTCATATCGTGTCTGCAGATGGAATCACCATGGATCCATCTAAGGTTGAGGCTATCACCAAGTGGCCAAGACCTACCACTGTGACTGAGGTTAGGAGTTTTCTGGGATTGGCTGGTTATTACAGGCGTTTTGTTGAGGGATTTTCGAAGTTGGCCTTACCTTTGACTCAGTTGATGCGGAAGGGTGAGAAATTTGAATGGACGGATGAACGTGAGGCGAATTTTGAGGAGTTGAAATGGAGATTGGTGTCCGCTCCCATTTTGACTTTACCATCTGGTTCTGGGGGCTTTCAGATTTATAGTGATGCATCAAAGAAAGGCTTGGGTTGTGTACTTATGCAGCACGGTAAGGTGATTGCCTATGCTTCGAGGCAATTGAAACCATATGAAGAAAAGTATCCTACCCATGATCTTGAATTAGCTGCCGTTGTTTTTGCCTTGAAAATCTGGAGACATTACTTGTATGGTGAATCTTGTGATATCTTCACTAATCACAAGAGTCTCAAATATATCTTTACCCAGAAGGAGCTTAACATGAGACAGAGAAGATGGTTAGAGCTTCTTAAAGATTATGACACGAATATCCAATATCACCCCGGCAAGGCAAATGTCGTTGCAGATTCCCTTAGTCGGAAATCTGGCATGATTGCTAGTTTGGAGATTGAACCCCGTGTTCTCAATGACTTAGAGCGGTTGGATGTTAAGTTGTGTATAAGAGGCCTCGATGGATATTGGGCTAGTTTAAAGGTGGAATCAAACCTTATACTACGGATTAAGGAAGCTCAGAAGGATGATGGCGAACTTTGGGCTATAGTGCAGAATGTTGAAGAGGGTAAACAGTCTGAGTTCAGAGTTGATGNGATGTTAAGTTGTGTATAAGAGGCCTCGATGGATATTGGGCTAGTTTAAAGGTGGAATCAAACCTTATACTACGGATTAAGGAAGCTCAGAAGGATGATGGCGAACTTTGGGCTATAGTGCAGAATGTTGAAGAGGGTAAACAGTCTGAGTTCAGAGTTGATGACGATGGGGTTGTGTGGTTTGAGGATCGCCTTTGTGTGCCAAATGATCTTGAATTACATGAAGCTGTGTTGACTGAGGCTCATAGTTCCCCATTCACTATTCATCCTGGTTCTACCAAGATGTATCGGGATCTTAAGCAGCACTTCTGGTGGAATGATATGAAGCAGGACATAGCTTTTTTTGTGGCTAGGTGCATGACTTGTCAGCAGTTCAAGATTGAACACCAGAGGTGTAACACCCCCAACTCAAATACGACAGCTAACATGCTGGGGGTATTACGCAAATAGAAACCAGGCACATTTATAGCTAACGACCACAACACGGGACATTTATAAATGTTGCAAAACATATCATTCGAATTACAAACCATTTAGAGTACAAGGACTCTTAAGTCAAAGTAGCAGCGGAAAAAGTAAATAGAGTTTGCAGCGGAAAATAAACAAAGTTTAGCAGCGGAAGTAACAAAAGACACAAAAAGGTTTTACGAATGACATGCAAATAAAGATAGAAAGATAGTAAAGCTGCCTTGACAGAAATGCCTCTTCAGCCTTAGCCACTCCACCATGCCCCAAGTATCAAGCTTCAAAGCTAATTATTAATATCATTAGTACCTGAAACACATGCTTAAAAAGTCAACACAAAGGTTGAGTGTAATCCATAGGTTTAAATAATAAGGTTGAGCACAAGGTTTTAATCATAAGATATGAGCAACAAATGCAAATATCGGGTAATCAAGGTAACAACCAATGTATAGAGGCATCCCTGTGCATATAACATTGTTGATGATGCTAAGCTCATGACACGCAAAACGTTAACCAACAATCATAGTATCAATATAACCGCGGAATTTCATAATATAATAGTGCCCCCAAGGCCGAGTACTTGCCAATTACCCGGCAAAATCGAATATAGTACACCACAATTTGCCTATCCAGCAAAAGGAGTGGGAGGGTCAATTCCTATAGGCCTATATCCCTATATTCGCGCTCACTCGCAAGTGATTAATGGTTCATGATCGGAGGGTCTTGCAATGGCAAGGTAAAGCTACTTAGCACATCGTCAGGAAAGCATACCAATCAGGAAAAGCATACCAAAAATACTTGTGCTCAGAAAACATTTAAAGCATGTATCTCACCCCATGGGTTTATAAACATCTAAAAGATAAAAAGCGGGGCTATGAATCACACATTAATAATAGCAGGAAACGAGATATATCAACCAAGCAAGCAATTAGTCACAACAAACAATCCTCAGCACAACCTAATCAATCAATCAATAATGGCATAACTCAGAAATACTACTCGAATGTTTAAATAAACAATGCTTGAATAAAAGTCTCATTAACAATGGCATTTGAAAGAAAATAGATCTTTGAAAAAGTCTCGCGTGGAAGACAAGAAAGATAGAAAAAGAATAAGTCGGCGAAACGACCAAATACTCAAGAAAGACGAAAGAATACCTCGAAGAAAGTCGTCAAAAAGAAATGGAGAGAAAAGAAATAAAAATGAAGACACACTCAAATAAATAACAATACGCTAATAACAAGTCTCGGTTTTACCCATTTTCCCAAAATAACGTTGTAATAAAAGAGTGTTGAAATAGATAGTATTTGGTAAAATAGTTTGAAGTTTATAAAGAATTTTACGAAATTTCGGCATGACCTGCCCGTTTATACAAAATTTCCCGAGTCAACGACTCTTTAGTTAAATACTTATTACGTCAAGTTACAACATATAATATCTATTTGGACACATTATTCCCGTAAATATTAGTTGTTTAGATTATCGAACATTTCGTAGTTTTAGTACCAAAGGGTCCATAAGGTCCAAATAACCAATACCGTAAATCCAATATGTCCAAATCTTGTCCATCACGATATAACATCACAATAGTAATAATACAGATCCAAGTCCGATATCCAAATCCACTTAACTATGTCAAATGTATTTTAGGTTTCATAGTTTTATTATTCCCGTTTATTATTTTACCGTTATAAACTAATAACATAATCCCGAGACTTAGTAACCAAATCCTAAAACAATCACAACAACAATAACAACACTTCAACTCCAAAATCAAAACCAAAACCAAATCCGAGTCCTACCCCTTCTCGGCTCAATCCAAAACGCATCCAAATCCAAACCAAACTACCAAAACAACAATAACAACATGAATAATATCATCCCCACCTCCACCCTAAGCCTCAGTGGTGGTGGTGGTCGGCTGTCGAGCACCCAACAACCAAACGGACCCTCAAAATTATCATCAAACAAGAACAATACACTCCCTTCGTCACCAAAAAACAAACAAAACAAAAATATCAAAACCCTCACCGAGTCAACTGACTCGGTGAGTCAAACTGAGTCGCGACCGAGTCGAGTACAAAAAGAGATCCACACGAGTTTTGGGGTTAAAACATTCATAAAAAGGTTTTTAGTAAAAGATTTAACTTAAAAATGATTTATAAAAAGATTTGAAAAACTAGGGTTTCGGTATAAATCAAAAATAACGAAAAGGGTGGCGAGTGTGGTGGTTTACCGTCGGTAGAAGGGTGAAAGGAGGTGGTGGTGGCTCTCGGTGATGGTTGGGGTTCACGGTGGTGGCGCGTGGGGCGCGTACGAGGTGATTGGGGTTGCGGGGGTGGTACGAGGGTGTCGGGGGTGTCCCGATCTATTGATTGGTGTAAAAAGGTGGGTCACCGGAAAAATTTTCCGGCAAGGGTGGCCGGATTCTGCTGGTGTCGCCGGCGAGGTGGTGGCCGGATTCTTCAAAGAGAGAGAGATAGAATTGAGAGTGAGTGTGTGTGTTATGAGTGTGAAAATGAGAAAAGTAAATAAAATGGGGTATATATATAAAACAAAAGTATAGGGTAGGTTAGGAATTAATTAAAGTGTAGGGTAAGTTTTAAAAATAAAACAAGGGACTAACTATGCCAACGAGCTAAACTTCTCACGAAAACGCTTCGGGGTCCAAACGACATAGCAAACGGACTCAAAAAATTACGAAACTTGCGCCATTGTTCACGAAATCATTTTTCCAATAAAATCAAGCATAAGCTTCAAAGTTTTTCTCAAACTCAATATAATTCAAATAATTTGGCAAATGCAATACAATTCGAGTTTTCTAGGTTGTGCTGAGTCAATCAAGGAATAAAGTTCTCGTTTCCAAATATATCTCACGCTTCTCAAGCCCAATTAACATGCATTAAAAGTTTAAAAGTATCTCAGGTACGAAAATAGATATTTGGCTAGAAATAGGTTTTAGGAAAAGTACCAGGTGTTACATAACATACATCATATTTAGAAATCCGTCCCGGATTTAGTTTAAGTCACCAGTCCCGGCTTTGAAAAGATTTGGGTACTTGCGTTTAAATTCATCCTCGCGTTCCCAAGTTTACTCAGGTCCTCTCTTGGAATTCCAACGAACTTTCACAAGAGAAATACGACTCTTCTTCAATCGCTTAACCTCGCGATCCATTGTCTCAACAGGTTCTTCAACAAAATGAAACTGTTCATCAATCTCAATCTCCTCAAGCGGAATCACCGTAGTCTCATCGGTCAAACACTTCTTCAAATTCGACACGTGGAAAGTAGGGTGAACCCTACTAAGCTCGGGTGGCAATTCCAGCTTATAAGCCATGGGACCAATCCTTTCCAAAATCCTAAAAGGTCCAATATATCGAGGATTCAACTTTCCTCTCTTACCAAACCTGATCACACCTTTCCAAGGCGATACCTTCAACATAACCCGATCTCCTACCTGAAACTCTAGGGGTTTACGCCTCACATCTGTGTAACTCTTCTGACGGTCACGAGCTACTTTCAATCGCTCT
>LBNU01014701.1:0-10141 GCA_014162995.1 Artemisia annua
GTTGGGAAAGTAATTAACCACACTTAGAATTTAAATCTATTTGTTTTGTTTATTTTTTATTTTACTCCAATTTACATCCCAAATATTATCCATACCCTATATCATTCTTCATCCAAACCTTTGATTTACTTGAGATTAGGGATTTGAGCAATCTTAAGTATCGTAGTCGTGGATTCGATTATGTTTTTATGGTTTTGTCGCCCTTTTTGATATAATATTATTGGTGAAGATTACTTGGTCCTATCATTAGCCTATTCGAGTTAAGGAATTGAGCAATTACGAGTATCGTGGTCGTGGATTCGATCATGTATTCGTAATTTTGTCGCCTTTTCTGGAATATGAGATCGATAGAGATTAAAAAGGATGATCAACCCTTAACCAACAAACCCTTTTTACCGCTTTAGACTTATAATAAGCTTGGACCCTACGCGAAGTTAAGTCAATACGCCGCATCTGCTCATTACATGCGCCGCATCGAACCCTCAGACAGAAACTATAAATACCCCAAAGACCTAGACGAATTTTGTGTCCACCATAACCCTAAGGAGGCGAATTCAGACGAACAAGCAACACAAGACACACCCCAAACGAAGATATTAGAGCTGTAAGAAGGTCCTGCATGTATTCAATTCATTAAGTAGTTTTGTTTTATTGTAATAGTAAGCTTTAATTAATTAGGATAGATGGCCGGTAGTTTGTGAGTTCGCAAAATCAAATGCCCGCCTTAAAATTGCTTTTCCATCAATTAAAGTTTATATGTTCGATGTATTTGGTGAATTTATAATAGTGCATTGATTACCTCTGTGTCTTGCTGAGCACTGCTTGGGCTGCCATACCCCTTCCTCGCCTATTTAATCCGATGTATTTGGATAAGTAGGATATTCATAAGTAATCATTAAGGGTTTACTCGTCGATATAATGAAACCAACGAGAAAGGTTTAACTATATACACTTCATATAAAACTAGCAATAAAACAAGTGACAAGCTGCTTAATTATCAGGACAGGTCTTCTTATTGTCTCTATTATCTATATGTGTATGTGTATGCTATTCGCTGATTTGTTCTCATTAGTATTTACTGTTTAATTAATAACCAAACTGTGCCAGTCTCTCAAGCTGAACCCCCCTTTCGTTAGATTAGACTGTAAAACTAACTTAGATATTAAAATACTGATTAAGATAACTAGATAATACGTTCCACTCTTAGTGATCGACACTCTGCTTACCATTATATACAAACTGACCAGGTACACTGCTCGTTAAGTGTGTGTGTTATTGATAAGTCGGCTAAATATAAATGTAAAACTTGAGTAGGCATTAACACTNTGAACCCCCCTTTCGTTAGATTAGACTGTAAAACTAACTTAGATATTAAAATACTGATTAAGATAACTAGATAATACGTTCCACTCTTAGTGATCGACACTCTGCTTACCATTATATACAAACTGACCAGGTACACTGCTCGTTAAGTGTGTGTGTTATTGATAAGTCGGCTAAATATAAATGTAAAACTTGAGTAGGCATTAACACTGCTAAACCGCAAAGACACATCACCCCCATCAACGCCGCATTCCATGATGGAGATGCGCCACATCTTTTGCAGGTCTGACAGACTCGACTTAAACAGAAAAATAAGATAAAAGTTCCGGGTTGTCTCCCGGTCAGCACTTGTCTTTATTCTAGAGTCTTCAAGTTAGACTCACGTTCAACTCATTTTTTTTGTTCTTGTCACGTGCCATCCTTCTTCCTTCATTCAAAAGATGTTACCATATATTTCTGCAACATTTTCTTTGGTTCGACTTAATCTAATATATTCTCTGGTCTTTGTTGCAACATATTCTTCATTTGGTCTCAAAGAGTATTTGATGACTTCAAATTTTTCGGAAATTATCATGGGTGGCTTATTATAAGGGATCCCAAGTAGTCGACATTTTCTCTTGACGAACTCTTCCTCGTCTTTATCAACAAATCTAGAATAATCTTCTGTACATAAATAGTCATCAAGTTCTTCAATTAATTTTCTTTGTGATTCATCATAGTCGTCATTGGGATAATAATTAACCAAATTAATGGATTGATAGTAATCTTGGATCTCGTCCCATTTTCTTTTTAATTCCCATTGTAATCGTCGATTAAGCCTTCTGTAATCATCAAATTCTCTAAGCACCCATTCCCAGAAAGTAGTATTCGATGCTCCTTTTATTTCCTTTAAGTAATCGATCTTACTTTTTTCTTGTAGAGTTTCAGTCCTACGCGGGTAGTCTTCGACTTTATCGTACCAATCATAGTCTTCAAAGTAAACATTGTTGCCAACTCTTCTCATTCCAATTATGCTTCCCCCATTACAGGTTCCATCATTCTTCCAATCACAAGTTGGCCATTCACTACTTCCATTCTTAAAACGGAAGGGTTTACAAGTGTGATTGATACGCCCATATTGCCATGGTTCATCCCAAAATCATGGTATTTGATCATTCCACTCATAGTAACAGGTGTTTTTGAATTCTTCATAAGTTTTGAATCTTGGTAGATCTCCTGTGAGCACATCAGCATCAATTTGAAGAAGGTAATTAAATTCCTTGAATTGTTTGCATAAAGGTGTCTCGTAGTCAAACACATCAACGTCAATGCTAAATAGTTCCTTGATGCTTTCCTCAATAGTGGATTTATTACATGATGAATCGTTGTCGGTTTCAACTTCTTCATCCTCTCCTCTCACCTAATATACCCATAGTACATTCTTAGTAGCTCGATCCATGGTTTTATGGTTGTTGAATTTACTAGCTAACCAATCCGAAAAATCAACATCGTTAGGATCGTAATTGATGTCAAAACTAGTATTACCAATCATTTTTCTCCTTATCTCCATGAACTCATTGAATTGCTCTTTAAAAGTTCGTGTAAGCCATGAAGTCACTATGCGTTTAACTTCGTCCATAGGAGCAAATTTAGGATCTCCATATTTAAGTTCATGCCACTCTTCTAAGGAGATGTCTATCAACCTTACTAACTTTTAACGAAACAAAATCTCCGATTCAGCATAAATTCTTTCATCATCCAGGTTATTTTCGTTCAATCCCCAATACTGTTCGGAGTAAGGCATGTAAGAAGGTTGTACAGGTTGGATATTTTCTTTATTATAGCTTTGATTGCTTAACTTGGTCGTCGCATTAGCGGAGTTCAGGTACTCAATTTGAAACATCCCATCTTTATCTTCGATAGTAGTTCAAATCAATCCTTTGGATTCAATGATTGGCCATAATAGGAGCAATTCATCTTCAGTGTAGATCATTACTAAGTCATAAGTGAATATACTATCCTCTATCCTGCTTAAACGGTTTGATTTCCATAAACATAGTTTCAAGTGGGGATTCCCAAGAAAATAAATCAGCATCAATTGTGAGTATATTGAAGTTGACATCATTATAAACTTCCGATTGGCAAATGGGTATGATGGTGCGAGATTCAGGTTGGAGCAAAGCATTGATCGTAGGTAAGTTGCAAGCAATAGCATTAAAATTTTCAAATGAATTCGAAAGCAATAGTTCCTTCTTTAGTTATGAGCTTTTAGTATCACATAATGCTGGGAACTCACTCAGGCTAATTTCGTAGTCATCACACTCATCATCACTTTCGAAAATTATCAGCTTCTTGGTGCGAGACTTTTCATAATGCTTAGTTTCTTTGTGCTCCATAGCAAGATACTCGTTCATTGATATATTCTCCATAGCAATACATGTCATCATAAGTAAAATCATCAGTAGGATTTCTTCGCAAGAAGAGAGATTGATAAATTAGGAAACGAATATTAAGAATAAAAGTTGCTGATATCTGCAGTCGATGCGTCGTATCCTGAAAAAGGGATACGCCGTATCTTATTTCGTTAAAATTAAATCAGACTTTTATTTTGAAAAATCGATACGCCGCTTTTAAATCAGAATGCGCCGTATCTGGTTAGTTATCAAAAATCGATTATATTTATCAAAATTAAATGCACCGTATTATCAGAAGCTAATGCGCTGCACTTTCGTTACGTTTCAAAATACAAGATTTTTGATTTAGTAAATGCGCCGTATCGATAAAAATCGATGCGTCGCTTCTGTTTAATAATTCGAAAACTGTTTTTAATTTAAATATTAAATACGCCGTATCTGTTAAAACAGATGCGTCGCATGGCGTTAGGGTTTCGAAAAAATTTCTTATTAAAAACAGAATACGCCGTATCTTGGGGAAAGATGCGTCGTACTCGAGTTATTAAACGCGTTGTATTTTATAAAATTAAAACGCAATACGCCGCATCTTAGAAACAGATGTGCCGTATCGTTTGTATCAGCACAATACAACGACAGCGGTATGCAGAAAACAAAAAGAATAAAAATAAAAGTAAAAACAAAAATTACGGAAAATAAAAATCACACAAAAACAGTAAATATGCAAATTATACAATGAATGCAATCTATCTAATATACAACAAGTTAGTGGTTAGTGTCTAAAAACATAATAAAAAGAAAAACCTAATTAAAATACTAATCATTTTAACAGATAATAACAATTCACTCCCCGGCAACGGCGCCAAAAACTTGATGCGCGTAATGTGTCATTGCGGTTTAGCAGTATTAATGCCTACTCAAGTTTTAAATTTATATTTAGCCGACTTATCAATAATACACACACTTAACGAGCAGTGTACCCGGTCAGTTTGTATATGATGGTAAGTAGAGTGTCGATCACTGAGAGTGAAACGTATTATCTAGTTATCCTAATCAGTATTTTAATATCCTAAGTTAGTTTTACAGCCTAATCTAACGCAAGGGGAGTTCAGCCTAAGAGACTGGCACAGTTTGGTTATTTATTAAACAGTAAATTAAACTAATGAGCACAAATCAAAGAATAGCATACATGTACACAGATAGATAATAGAAACTGTAAGAAGACCTGTCCTAATAATTAAGTAGCNATCAGTATTTTAATATCCTAAGTTAGTTTTACAGCCTAATCTAACGCAAGGGGAGTTCAGCCTAAGAGACTGGCACAGTTTGGTTATTTATTAAACAGTAAATTAAACTAATGAGCACAAATCAAAGAATAGCATACATGTACACAGATAGATAATAGAAACTGTAAGAAGACCTGTCCTAATAATTAAGTAGCTTGTCACTTGTTTTATTGCTAGTTATGAAGTGTATATTAATTAAACCTTTCTCGTTGGTTTCATTATATCGGCGAGTAAACCCTTAATGATTACTTATGACTATCCTATTTATCCAAAGACGTCAGATTAAATAGGCGAGGAAGGGGTATGGCAGCCCAAGCAGTGCTCAGCTAGACACAGAGGTTATCAAAGCACTAATATAAATCCACCAAAGACATCAAACATATAAACTTTAATTGATGGGAAAGTAATTTTAAGGCGGGCATATGATTTTCCGCAGTCACATACTACCGGCCATCAATCCTGATGAATTAAAGTGTACTATTACAATAAAACCAAACTACTTAATGAATTGAATACATGCAGGACCTTCTAACAGCTCTAGTATCTTCGTTTGGGGTGTGTCTTGTGTTGCTTGTTTGTCTGACTTCGGCTCCTTAGAGTTATGTTGCATACAAAATTCATCTTGGTCTTGGGGTATTTATAGTTTCTGTCTTAGGGTACGATGCGGCGCATGTAATGAGTAGATGCGGCGCATGTACTTAACTTCGCGTGGAGTCCAAGATTAATATATTCTGGGATATTCGTACACCGGCTTTAGATGCGGCGTAACTTGAATCTTTATGCGGGGCATGTCCTTCAGTTGTCTTGGATTGTTTCTGGTGAAGTCTTTATAGTGATACGCCGTATGTCAGAAGTATAATGCGGCGTATCTGGAGTAGAACAAGCTTGATCTTCTTCGTTGACCAAAGTTTCATAAGCGGCGCATGGTAGAATTCCATGCGGCGCATTCTTCAAAGTCAGGCAATGGTCTTCGAATTCATCTAAGTATGATATTGCGACGTATCTGTTGAGTGAGATACGGCGCATCTTCTGGATTTCAGTAGACTTTTGACATCATGCTCGTTTTGCTCCATAATTAGTCCAAAATCCCCAAGTTTCACCTATTACTTGTTTTTACATGAGAATCACTAAAGTAAACATTAAAGCACCGATTCTCATACATAATAAAGTAAAACAAGTCAAATAAATAGGATAAATGATGATAATAANATGCTCGTTTTGCTCCATAATTAGTCCAAAATCCCCAAGTTTCACCTATTACTTGTTTTTACATGAGAATCACTAAAGTAAACATTAAAGCACCGATTCTCATACATAATAAAGTAAAACAAGTCAAATAAATAGGATAAATGATGATAATAATATGTACTTATTTGAGTTCATCACATGTTCTAAAGTAAAAGCCGAACATCAAAAACCATCCGGTCCTTTGCAACAACCAGAGATTCCTTAGTGGAAATGGGAACGAATTACTATGGACTTCATCTGGGTCATAGTTGATCGTCTCACAAAATCCGCACACTTTATACCAATCAAAGAGACTTACAAAATGGATCAGTTAAACTGACTGTACATTAAAGAAATAGTCTCAAGACATGGTGCACCAATATCTATCATATCTGACCGAGATGGCAGATTTACCTCAAACTTCTGGCAGTCACTCCAGGACACCTTTGGAACAAATCTAGACAGGAGTACAGCGTATCATCCTCTGACCGATGGTCAGAGTGAACGAACCATTCAAACGCTGGAAGACATGCTTCGAGCTTGTATAATCGACTTTGGAAAAGGATGGGATACTCATCTACCATTAGTCGAATTCTCCTACAACAACAGTTGTCACACAAGTATCAAGGCAGCACCATTTGAAGCACTTTACGGTCGAAAGTGTCGTTCACCTGTCTGTTGGCCCGAAGTGGGAGATGTTCAACTCACTGGTCCAGAACTCATTCGTGAAACAACGGAGAAGATTGTAAAAATTAGAAACCGAGTTCAAGCCGCAAGAGATCGACAGAAAAGTTATGTCAACACAAGACGCAGACCCCTAGAATTCCAAGTCAGAGATAGGGTTATGTTAAAAGTATCACCTTGGAAAGGCTTGATACGATTCGGTAAACGAGGAAAACTAAACCCAAGATACATTGGACCATTCAAAATCCTAGCCAGGGTTAGTCCCGAGGCGTACAGACTTGAGCTTCCATCAGAACTCAGTAGTGTACATCCCACTTTTCATGTATCTAATCTAAAGAAATGCTTGTCAGAGGAATCACTCGTTATTCCACACAATGAAATCCAACTTAATGACGATCTTCAATTCATAGAGGAACCAGTAGAAATCATGGACCGAGAGGTCAAACAACTCAAACAAAGCCAAATTTCAATTGTCAAGGTTCGCTGGAACTCACGACGTGGTCCAGAATACACACGGGAACGAGACGACTAGATACATCAAAAAATACCCACATCTTTTTATCAACAATGCTTCTACACCCAACGCAAATTGATCTCCGGGGCGGAGCTCTCTTAAAGGGTAGAGACTGTAACAATTCACATTTTCAGGTTAATTTCTATTCCTGAATTTTTACTATTCATTTTTACTATTCATTTTTATTATTCATTTCCGATATTTTTATCTCATATTCTCGTAAGTTAAACTATTTTAATGATAATCCGAGAGTTTGACACTCGTCGGATCATTTCTGCAAAAATCATGAAACCGTGTCTAAGATTTACTTTAAGGTTTAAACGTCATTTAGGCATCCCGATATTTCCCCACAACAAAACAAACAAGAGAAATGTAAGTTTTTAACCTTCCGTGTCATTCTCAGGAATTTTGAAATTTTTCATTTTCCGAATCTGCGTTTTACGCGATTTACGCGTTTTAAGCTTACGATTTTAGGTTTTAACAGCGTATATGCGATCCATTAAACTTTTAACTCATTTTATATTTTATTATGGAGTATATTGATGAGTTTAAATCATTTCCATAAGTTTCGTATTTTTACGATACCCGGTTTTACGTTTTGTGATTTAAATACTTACCGTTAGCAATTACCGAGACAAAACTGACTCCGTAAAAGCAAGATAATAACAAAACTCATCTAGTCACCTATGTGAGTCATTGTGAACGAAATTGTGGTGATTCACCAAGCCTTGGTGGCTTGGTGATGAACCATTAGTTCTTTTATGCATCATGTGTAACCATTTCTACCACATGTAAGTAAAATATCTAAATTTTACTAACCTACTCAAATTGCTATAAATAGCAACTCATTTCCTCTTCCTTTTAACTCCAAAAATCAGGCCACCTTCAATTTATATAGATCCATGCTTTTGATTTTCATGTTACAAATCCTAAATCATTGTTGAAGCTCTTGTAACACATGATCCTTGTTCAAGTTTTCTCATTACTTTGGTGATTTGCAAGCCACACAAGAAGAAGTTCTAGTAGAAGTCTTCAAGTATTGTCCAAGTGATCCCAAGTAATTTCAAGCTATAAGTTCTACCTCACTTATAAAGCTCTTGTCAAGCTTTGTTTGAACCTTGTTCCTAGTTCTTTGATCTTGATTCTAAAGTTCCCTTTTAAGTAAGGCCAAAAGTTGTAAGCACATAACCACCACCATCATTCTATGATTACATGCTTGCTATGTCCTAAATATGTTAATTACATGCTATATATGTCCATTTTATTGAATTCATGATGTACTAGGTCTTAAAAACAAGTAAAAACCCTTACATGTTACCTTATGTTATCAAACAAGTAGATTAGGCATCTTATACATAATTTTTCCAAAAAATCCGTGTACTTATAAACTTAAATATATACCTACTGTTGTAGACAAGACCAAAACGAAACCATAGCAATTTGAATCACCCAAAACGAGTACACGAGCCAAAAGATACGGCCAAATGAAATTTCCGAAAAACTTTGTCATGAAACTGTCAAGTTTCTGTAACAGATTCATTAAACACGCGAAACGAGGAATTTCTGATCCGCATCAAAAAGTTAAAACACAAAAGTTGTCCGGAACGATGTTTTCTTCAAAAACTCAGGTGCACGTGTCCTGAAAACGCATAACAAATTATATTTTTCTTCAAATTCTTATCAGCTCCTTTATATCTAAAATGACTATGTACTTTGTCACATCTAGGGTAAAACCAAATGGCCTAAAGGCCTAAGGCCGAGACCACAGCCACGGTTAAGGCCAAGGCTGAGGTCTGAAGGCCATGGTAGCCGAGTCCAAAGCCACGGCAAGGCCTCGGCTAAGGCCTCAAGGCTTTCTAAGCGGAGACCATTAGCCAAGGCCTTAGCCTTAGCAAAACAACACAAAACGATTTCATTAAAGGGCCTCCTCCCGACTTCAATAACTCATGAAACATCGCCACATTCATCGTATAAATATAAGTATCACTTTTGTCAAATAAAACCATCTACCTTACTATCGGATTAGTGTTTTTCACATGTGAAAACTAGTTTTTCACAAGTGAACTAATACATCATAACTTATAAAGTTTTCACATATGAAACTATATTGATTTCCAATCGTAACCAAACAACCTTATAACTTGTGTTTGCAAACCATGTGATCATTTTGACACTTATATATATATCTCGGAACCAACCAAGTAGAACACATATTTTCCATATCGGATACTACAAAACTAGGGAGCTTCATGTGAGGGTTTCATTTGGGTAAACGGATCGACGAGTTGTTAGATTTACGAATTAAAGTGTCCTAGCTCCTCGAACGTTTACTGCATGACCTCTGAATTATGATAGCCTAAACGGTAGTATGAGATATACAAACTAAACATGTTTCATAAACCATTTTTATACAAAAACATACACAACACACTAAGTACTACATCATGATCAATACAAATGACATATATAGGCACATTTATGTTTTCTTAGACATTATTTGTTGGGTCAAAGTACTGATGCAAGTCAAAGTACTGCTCTATGAAAGTACTGCACAGATTTAAAGGTCGAAGTACTGCATTGACTAAAGATAAAGATCAAAGGACTGCTGATGTAAATTTGGTTACAAGGATGCTTAGAATATTCTAGAAGATAAACTATAATAGGAATTAGTATTCTTGTACGTAAAGTATTGTAAACCGACTTAGGGTTATCCTTGT
>LBNU01014703.1:10598-33922 GCA_014162995.1 Artemisia annua
TACTTAACAAAATTTAAAAAGAGAAAATAAAAATTAAAAATGTTAAATAGAAACTATCACTTTTCTTAAAAAGTGATTATTTTTGGAATTTTCTTTTTGAGACTTGTTCTAACACTGAAAATGAACAACTTTTGTAAAAACACTTTTTAAGAAGCTTAAAAATAAGCACTATGCAAGCTTTTGTTTATGACAGATGATGTTTTTGATGTTTGGATTATGCAAAAGCTAAGAACAAGCTACACACATGATCACAGAAGCTAAAATAGATAGAAACAAGCTAAATACACACAAATCAAACCAAAATGACTAAATAAGCACACAGAATAAGCACTAAACACCAAATAAGCAATCCAAATTACCATAGACACAAAATAGGTCTGCAAACTTTTTTCAAAGTGAGATTAAGTTAGGGGCAAAGATGCTAAAGCTCAAAATAAGCTTGGAACCAATAAGCCACCCAGATGGGCTTTTGATAGAACCAAAAATCAACCTGTGGGGCCCACTAATAAGCTCTGTGGGTCCCTTGGAAGTTGGGTGTGTAGAGTCAGTGTATATTGACTCTATGTTCACAGTGGAAAATGGGCAAAATAGATTGGACTAGCAGCCCTACCAAATAAGCTAGAAAACTTAAAATAAGCTTTGGACAATGAAATATGGTTGATGAGCTTTCTAAAAAGCCAAGGTTCAACAGGTGGGACCCACTAGTAAGCTCTATGTGAGCTTATGAAAATGGGCTCAGTTCTGTGACACAGGGCAAGTTTATGAAAAAGTACTAAGAAAAAGCCAATGAAAAAGCTGTTTGAAAAGCTCTAAAATGAAAAACAATTATTAGCACAAGTAGCTGACCAAATGGGCTTTCCAAATCAACAAGAATCACAAGCTAAGACTAACTAACTAAGATTGTGCAAGCTTATGAAAAATGGTAAAAGCTGTGACACAGGACACTTCTTGAAAAACTAACTAAGAAAAAGCCATCAAATAAGCAGTATACAAGCTGAATAAAAATTAAATAAAAATACCCTAATGAAGCTTAGCAACAGAATATTAATATCCTACAAGCTCTTAACCTAATTCATAACAACAAGATCACAATTAAATCAACTATTTTATTCAAAAACTTTTTCTGTGAGATTTTGACTTTTGATTTTATGAACAAGGTTGACTTTTGTGAACTTTGGATCAATCTAGCTTACTGAATATGTGGGTATATATGTGGGTAATTTAGTGGGTAATTCTTTCCTGCTAAAATTTTCCCCATGCATTACCCATAAATACACTTATCGTGGGTAAATGTGTGGGTAATGTTGTGGGTGATTTTTTGTTAACACGGAATTACAAGCATCCAATTTGGTCATGGGTAGATCTCCATGGGTGGTTTGTGGGTAAACATATACCCACAAATTTACCCACGTCTTTTTCTGTGGGTACTTTGTTGTTAGTAATTTTCTGTGATTAATTTGTGGGTAAATACATGCCCACAATTGACCTTTCTTACTTTTAAATTATTTAAATCATAATAACTTATGTTTCAACAAGCTGATTAGTTTGAACAAGCTAATTAGTATTGAATCAAACAGAAAACTTCAACATGTTGGATGGAAAACTAATAACCGAACATAGACACTAGGTCGGTCCCGTATTGTGTCAAATTATGTTCAATTCGATTTAGGCGGGGGATTTTGGGTTCTGGCCTGGATCATTGAAAACCACAAAAAAAACTTAAAACCGTTGACAAACACTGTATTTGGTCGGTCCCGTATTGTGTCAAATTATGTTCAATTCGATTTAGGCGGGGGTTTTTGGGTTCTGGCCTGGATCATTGAAAACCACAAAAAACTAAAAACCGTTGAAAAAAACTGTACTTGGTCGGTTCGGGTGAGTCAGCTTGGTTCGGTTTTCGAACGTCCATTTGTGTAACTTGTTTATTACATTCCCACACTTAATGCTTGATTACAGTATAAAAGTGTATAACACTTGCATGTAGTTTGAAATACTATGAATCATATATGTAGGCCTAACATGTGGAATGCAAAGCGTCCTTTGCTTAACGAAATGTAACTGAAACCTTTGTCAGGTAAAAGACGCTTTGCATTTCCACATTCTAGGCCAGAGTTTATGCTTCCTTATATTTCAAACTTCATCCTCGCGTAATGTAACACCCCCAAAATTGGGTCCAGCGGAAGCATACATGTCACTGGGGTGATACACAATTGGTATCTAAACACAAAGTATAAAGACCAGTTTTTACATCAATTATTTCAAAAAGTTTTCATAAATCAAAGTATTTTATTTACAACATCCAAAAATAGTGCGGAAGTAGGCCCATAAAAATAAGTAGAGTGGTCCCAAATGATTATCAGAGTCATCTATGACCATGCCATGCCNACTTTTGGCAAGCAGCTAACTTAGGCAATATCAATCAGAGTAGCATACAGAGTCATACTTGTGTTCAGGTTTGAAACATGTAATATGTTGCAATAAGGATTTAAAGTAAATCACCAAATCAAGTATAGAGTTTAAGATAGTTGAGTAAAAGATATAAGTAAAACGAGCATGTATCTCCCCCAAAAGGTTGAAAATAGATAAAAGAGGGGCTATGACTCACCTTGGCGAAGCAAATCTGAGTAGAGTAAAGTCGGATAGTGATAGAGAGCGGTACTGACACGCAACCTAGATTAGTATGGCACGTTTAGTTCACAGTTGCCCGTTTAAAAATCAATGAATTTTAAATAAGTTTAAAAGTTTTAACGGGTTTGCGTTATTGTTGCTTGTGTGGCAGTATTTAAGTTTTAATCAGTTTTTAAGTTTTTGTAAGTATTGGCTCTTGAAAATGCATAAGTATATAAGTATATAATAACAAAGTATCGAAGATGAATAAGTCTACGGTTCGACAATAACTTAAAGACGACGCACGAAAAGTAATCACAATAAATATTAAATGTCGTCGGAATAAACAAGTCGGGTTAAAACATTCTCATGCTACTACTAGTTTGTTACTTGAATAGCCAACTGTTTATTCATTCTTCTTGTGCTACTTGATATCACAACATCATCTCATGTTTCCTTTTGATGCACTATGTAACAAAAGATATATAAATCTAGTCAATGCTCATTTCCAGTAAATATGGTTCTTATTTTAATTATTAAAGTTTAGGAGGTTATCCAAAAAGTATATTGTACAGTACTAGCCAATTATCCTCCAAACTCATGTTAACTTATTAAGTTTTCAAACTATACATGATTTAGCAAATCGATTATGTGACGAGTTAAATATATAATTTAGTGGGGTCTTTGAGTGTTTAGCAAATACTAATTAAAAAGGAGTTTGTGAAAACCTGGACATGTTGTCTATATATGAAAAAAAAAGAAAAGCATAACCAATGTTAATTAGTAGTAACTTAATTCCAAATGTAAATAATTTGTAGAGTGTATATCTGTTCACGAAACACGTTTAAGCAAAATGACTTTCAACTATGATAACATTTCTTGGATGACAAAATTTGGATTGTAAAACCAGTTTCCTAAGCGCTCTTTTTAATTGAACATATTGTTGGGTGAACTTAGTCTATATCAAGAGAGTCATTACATGATCTCATATGGGTAGAGCAATTAATGGGCGTTCGGTCCAAACAGTGGCTCGACACTCAAAAGAAAAAAAACATGGTCGATCCATCAATTTCAATAACAAAGTTTGAGTTTTTCAAATAGGTAGTATAAGAAACCAATTAAGCTAGTAAAGTTATAGATTTAGCATTTAGCACTTGGTTCGGGTTTCACAAAATAAGCAAAATCGACGCCCAAAAATAAATAAATAGAAATGGGTCGATTCAAGCAAATACTCCACGAGCCGAAAACAACATTAAATAAGCAAATCGGGTTACGAAATAAGCATTTTTAAAGATTTGAGCCAACACTTATTTTTTTAATGGATTTATGTTTTCTTGTGTCTAGTTAGTTTCAAAAAATGTATATTCACTCACCCAATCAAGTTATGGTTCGAAAGGTTTGTAAATAAGCTAGAGCTTATTTTCTAATGCTTATTAGTGTCTCATTAACAACAAATAATACCACACAAGCTCAAACAATAAACTCTTGGACCATGTTTTATGTATATCGGTTAGATGTATAATCGCGACAAGATTGTAACTTGCAATTGTCAACTAAATCACATATATATTAACCAAATGTTAAACATATAAGATTTATGACATCCTGGATCAAGGAAAACACAAAGATGAAAGATGAAAGGGATTCTTACAAAATGTGTGTGTTATGTCGATTAGAAGCAAACCAAGAACGCAATTATTACCCAAGATTACATAACCAGGAACAAGGTAGACCCAAGAAGCTCTAATTTTTGATTCAAGAACACCAAAGAGAATTTGTTTTTGTGTGAAAATTTGCAAATGAAAGTGTGTTTGCCTGGTGGTCTCGGCAACAGTTAAGGGGAAACAAAGAGGAAAGTTTGACTTGTCTTTTGGGTCTTGTAAGTCTATGTGTGTCCTATTCAAGTTAAAAACAAATAGGGTGGGATGTTTTTCAAAGTTACCATGTGAAGTGTGTAAGGGAATAGGTGTGTGTGTCTTTGGTGGATCGACTGAATTTCAAAGACAACAAGGGTGTGCTTTTGACTTGCTTTTGCTTGTATTGTTCCCATATAGTACTAAATAAGTAATTGTCATTTTCAATTTTCAAATTTATATGCATACATGTGATGTTTGAATGTAAGTGGTGAGTGATTTGACTCTTTAGGGGCGGCAAGTGTAAAATAAATGAGAGGAAATGATTTTGATTCTCGTTGTGAATATCGTGTCCCGTTTGAGTTTACATGTAGCAGTGGTGTTCCAGTTCGGTGTTTTTGAGAAGAAAAAAAAATGCGTAAAATACGTTTTTACCAAGCTTTGAATGCAAATCAAATGTAGCTTTGCTTATGGGAAAGTAAGGTGCAAATGGGAGTGCCTGCTCCTTGTGGTTTCAACAGAATAAAAAGAGCAAGGGTAGTAATGGTTCAAGTGTCTATGTGGTCATGTGAATTTGAAAAGAACAAAATGCATGTGCTTGCTTTGTGGATCGGTATCATTAAGAAGCAAAAGGAGCATTTTTGACTTTACTTTAGGTGTAAGTGATTAAAGTGAGTTTGCCAAAAAGAGTTAAAGACAAAGGTCTTGGTCAAGTTCAAAGAATTAGGCTAACATGTGAAATTTGTAAGTAAATAGGTGTGTTTACTCATCTGGCCTTCGAACAGCTAAGAACAAAAGGAAATGGAAGGCTTGGACCAAGTTTTTCAAAAAGGAGTAAATGAGTGTGTGCAAAAAGTGTCATTTCCTAGCTCAACTTTTAATACATAATTGCGAAATTTGACTAGTCTTGGGATCATGGGTCTGTCTCGATCAGGTTTAACAAAAGGCGGAAAGGGAATGTTTTGACCAACAATGTTAATGTGGGAAAAGGTGTGTGCTCATTTTAGGTTAAACTACAAATATAGATTGAGTAGTCATTTTCAAATTGCAAAGCTCAAAAACAATAAAAAGAAAGAAAGATGCTCTTGTGTTTTAGGGTGCTCGATGCACACGACACATGTTTAAGGAAATTTATAAACTTTTGATGATTATTTAGTTAGTGTATTTTGGGTACCGTTTGAGTTAAAATGAAATTGTGATATTCCGGTTTGATATAAATGTGAAATATACATTTTTAAAAACGTTTTAGTATAACATTATTGACTCCGAAAGATAACTATTGAATTTAAGCCATTACTAACGCGATGTCGGGTAGGTTCAAAAGGAAAAAAAAATAAGAGCATGTGTATGATTTATAGATAAAGAAAATGAAATAGATATGGGCTTGTGTTAGTTGTACCGCACAATTTGTTGATGAGTATGAGTTCGTTGTTGTAAAAAAAAATAAAAATAAAAATGTAACCCTTAAAAGTGGTTATTAAACGCTCATATGGAATTACTTTGTGTTTAACGTTAGTTAATGACTGGGTAAATTACGGGGTATTACACGTAACGTGTGTTACCAACCTTGGTTAATAATCTTGGCTAATATCCACATACATCACTAACCTATTGCAATACATGCCCATGGTATTCTTTTCCTCAGAGCATGTTTGTACCCTGAACTTAGTGTACGTTTTCCCAGACTTAGGCACTTTGGAGGAAACAGTTATTACAGTCTGAAAAATAGTGGAGACATAGCTCGGGTTGTTATAGTTCGTTCGCATTTCATGTGAGGCACGACGAGCATAGTTTGGAAGACATGGTGCATCCTCACATACACAAACAAGCAAATTTTCTTTTATTTGTTATTTTTAATTTCAATGTCGTAATAGGGGAGGCAATTTCTTGCTCGACACGAAACCCGACCTGAAACCGACACAAAATTAACAGGTTCGGGTTGAGTCTAAATTGATTTTGGGTGGGATTCGGGTCAACCCATTTAACCCATTTATTAAACAGATCAGGTTCGGGTTGAGAATAAATGAAGCGGGTCAACCCGCCAAACCGTTTAAGATTTTTTTTTCTTAAATTAAAAATTATGTATATATATTATACGTGTTAAATGGGTTAAACGGGTCAACCCGCAAACCCATTTAACCTGTTTAACTCGTGTAATGTGCCAACTTTTGTATATAAAACGGGTTAACCCGAAACCCGTTTAACCTATTCAACCCGAGTAACCTATTTAACCCGCCAACCCAAGTATACATACAAGTTAAATGGATCAGGTCCGGGTTATGTGTAAACAGGTTAGGGTTGATATAACTGACCCGATGATTTAAATGGGTCAGGTTTGGGTGGGGTTTTCTGATCCGCCAACCTATCAACCCAAACCCGCAAACCTGAACCCGACCCGCATTGCCATACATCTTAGTTTTTAGATTACCTTTTTATTTATTTATTTATTTATTTTAATTATTAAAATATTTCTTACCTATTAATTTTAATACTTATCTTTATACAGTAATTTTAAGATTTTATATTTTTTATACACTATTTTTTAAGAATCCGTCCAAACAGTCCCCACCCCCAAATTTTACTTCTCGCTGCCATTTCTAACTTCCCCCAAATTTTGGATCCCTCAAAAAATGGATCCGCTAATATCGCACTCTCGTCATCTACTTGGAAGTTAGAACCGTCACGTCTCTTTATCCTTGTCCCACTATTGTGTACGTCACACACATCGCAATCGCTGGCACTAGCATGGCAACCGTCGTTTCAGAGTACCTTGTCATGAAACCCTAACCTTATACAACAGTTTAGATCGTATGAAGGGGAGTGACTAATGTTATTTAGGTAACCTCTGACATTTTAATTTGGTTATTACTTTTTATTATATGTACTCGATTATTTGGTTGTGTAATTACTGTAATCTGAGTCTAATTGTGGTCAACATAAGTGTTTTTTACATATTAATATAATCTTGTGTTTTTGACAATTTCATCTTATTAATCTTTGTGGCATTTTGGGGTTTTGCAGCTTATTGGTGAGTTACGGTCTGGCGAATTTGGATACCAGCAGGGGATGAAATGGAATTCAAATCCCGTTAAATGCGGAGCAAGAAGCTCAACAAATTGTCAATGCTGCTCGGAATGATTGGTAACTCTTCACATTTATAGTCACATTTTACTGATTGGTTAACTCTCGACAGGTTAAATCTCTTTTTATATTAGCAATGATAAATTACAAAGTCTATTATTTGTGATCATAAACAAGCAGGCTCACTATAGTATGTTACTTGTTAAAATTGACCACAAAGAGTCATTTGCTCATTGGTTAGTTTATATGTACTACCTGCCAATTTGGATGAAGTAGTCTGTGATATACTAACTTGTTGCATTGAAATTTTAAGTGACTTAACATTTATCAATAGAACCAGATCATATACTTTCATGAATATCCATTTAAAAAAAAAGCTTCTTTTGAGTTTAATCTTTACACTTCTCAACGTCACCATTCTCATGTACTAACTTTCTGTTTGGTGTTCACTGGATTGTTTGAGCTTTGTGATTGAGCCATTATTGCAGGATGCTGTTGTTGCTCTTATGCATTAATAACATGTTTAAATGGCTTACTAGTTTTCACTTTATTGGTAACATATGAACTTTAGTGTTGTGAAGAACATAACATGTGGTCTATTTGAATCAATACTTGTTAATTTAGAAGTGTTTGGGAATTTAATTGTGGGTTGGCACTATAAGGTAGTGTTTGGAATTGTTCATTCAAACATGCTTATTTTAGTGATTATTTCTCACTGTAAGGTAGTGGTTTGAAGCTGCAAGGTAGCATAGTTCGATAATTAGATGGCGTTTGGTACCTCTTTGTTTTATGATAGAATACTAGTTGCTTTCATCTTTTAATGAAGTATCCTGCTTGTGTGTACATAGTTGTATTTGAGAACCAGAGGTGGTTGATGACATTTCTTTCCAGTATAATTACTTAAGCAAGTTTAAGTTGACACAATCTGATAATATGGTATATGGTGATAAATTTTTTTGTGAGTAATGTTGATTAAATGAAGTTGTTGAGCTTAAAAATTAAATGGTGCTTATGCTACAAATGATTTGCTGGTGATGGTAAAATTCACTCTATTTTGTATTTGTATTTGTTTTAATGAGATTATGTGAAATTGAATTAATGGGTTCCATGTTTTAAAGGATATTTTGATAGGGGTTCAAGTCTATTTATGGTGGCAACTGGTATTTCAGAGGGAGAGTGTGGTGCTATCTTCACCTCTCGATCCGTTGATGTAATCTACCTTCCGTGCTTCTATATCTCGTGTTAAGTCACTGTTGAGAATTTAGTTTTTGGGGCTGTTTGGGATTGCCTATAAATGACATTACTGCTCTTTATTAAGAGGTGGCAAATTTGAACTATTTACTTATTAATGATATATTTTGGTTGGTGGCTTTGAATATTATGATTTGAATATGACTAGAAATACATGGTTCATAGCGATTGTTCGGGATTTGCTTATTAATTTAATTGCTTGCAGAGGCTGTTTAGGATTGCTTATTGAAATTATGATCTATCAAGGTTGCACATGATTGCTTATTCTAATTGTGTTATAGTAAGATGATTTCCAGATCATGTTCGCTAAGAGATCTTCCTTTGGACATGGTTTCTCGTCAGGTATAGCTTATTTTGTCAAAACTACATTGTTTAAATATGATATAATTACTACTGAAGTTTCTATTATGTACACTTGAGCATATTGTTATTTAGGTATACAAATAGTCAAATAGTGACTTACCATTATCTGCGGTATTAGTTTGTTTTTGAAATTTTAATGTTCCTAATATCTTGTTTGTATATGGTTTTCACTTTTCATGTTTAGGGAGTGTTAGTGCATTTGTTCTACTGCTTGTTTGACTTGGCATATGTCACACTGAATAAGTGTTTGATGTATTCATGATTACTTAATGGGTACCATGGTGAATGTTGTGACACTATCTTAGTAGAAAAATGGTTTAAGTGTTAGATAACACATAATTCCACATTGGCAGATTCTCATATTTCTATTGTTTTCATGGTATATTCATGATCACTGGAACATTTAAACATGGTTGTTTCATGGTTTGATCATATTTATAACTATCCTCGTATATATAATTTGCAGAGTAAAGATGAACATTAATGATTTGTAAACTAAATCATAAAGAGAGTTGGTCATGTTTGTGTAGACCACAAAACCAAATCATAAAGAGAGATTGCGTTATTTGTGAGCAGCCCGCCCCAGATTTTTGATGGATAGATGGCTCGTGAATGTACCTTGAGACGTAACATTTAAACTTATAGACACATGTTGTTTATGCAACATTGTAGCTACACATTTTTGTTTATTTTTATAGAGTAGATACTTTGATGAACTTTTAATCGATTGTACATGGATGCAAGATTAAATACAGTTCCATTTTTTATTTTTGTTTTGGATTATATTTGTATGCATTTCTAAATTTTGTAGGGATTTATGAAATAATGTTCAGTAGTGTATACCATTGTAAACAAATAGCCACGACTTAGAAATGAAAAAATTTGTGGTTACTTTAGTCACAAATTTACCTACAAACTATGTGCAACTTATTCAAAATGCTTACCCTCGGCATTTACACACGATTATATCCATGTGAAATTCTACCCACAAAATACCCACGGCAAAATAAGTGGGAATTTTCGTGGTACCTTGTGCAATCCCACAAACACATTTTGCCACGAACTCCCACCAAAGACGACGTGGGTAAACTTACCCACCGTTTGAAATTCTTGTGGGTATATAATTAGCATCGGAGGTTTTCCCCATGTACAGCGGTTTGTGGGTAAGTCGTGGGAATTAGCCAATTACCCACGAATTTAGCTCTTTTAGTCACAGATTTAGGCCGTGGGTAATCACCAGAATTCTTGTAGTGATAGCGAGTGTTTAACCCAATACACTCGTAATTCGACTTGGTATACGCCCGCATTGACCCGTCTGGCCAACCGAACGGGGGGAATTACCTCCGATAGATCTATCTATATCAATCGCGCTTCCCAGCAGGAATTAACGGCTCATGAAGGTGGGCAAACAGTGGGTTCAGGGGCTTAGGCTAACTGCGCAATAGTTTTAGGAAAATAACAACATTATAGTGGTCCAGGAAACGTTTTGCATATTTCTCACCCCATAGTTTGTAAACAAGTATAAGTAAAGAATGGGGCTATAAATTCACATATATGATTTAAACGCTTGTGTCCAAAATAAAATAATTCAGTTTGTAACAAATAATTTAGCAAGCACATAAAGTCTTCGAGTAAACAATTCATTGTTTAAGTAACGCAAATACTGAATTTATTAAAACGAGCATGTATCCTCCCCCAAAACAGTTGTAAAAAGAGTAAAACAGGGGGTATGAACTCACCTGGGCCATAGTATTGCGAGAATCACAACTGGCATCTAGAGCTAATCACAAAAGCATCAAGAAGGCGGTGCATCGGTAAGGGAACGGCGCGGTCTTCTATACCCAAGGTTTATCTTAATACCCGATCCTCAGCAATGAACCAAATCTTCCATAAGCTAACTACTCCCAAGTAATACCCATTCTTAAATCTCCAAAACTTCCTTTATCCATTTGTTTGTGTTTGTGTTTGTGTTTGCGTTTGGTATCATTGTGTGTAGTGAGAACACGATACAGACTCAGTGAACTCACGCCAAAGGATAATCAAGCAAAGTTGATGAGAAGTAAGATAACACTCAAGAATACACACGCCAAGAGAAGAATAGCATACGACCTTAGTCAAGAAGCGAGACAAAACTTAACACGAGGCGGCCAGGCTAAACTACGTAATCCATCCAAAACAATCACACTTAAATGGCTACTAAGTCAATCTTAAGGTCAAAGTAATCCTCGAGTAACCAAAAGTGTAACGAGGGAATTGTACGAATTATTGGGTACTTATCGTATTTGTTAATACGATAGGTTCAACAATTCCTTCAATACGCTCGTTTATCTAAAGTCAACTCATACTTAGTAAGGAGATGGTAAGTCATAAGATGGGTCACCTATTAATATATCCTCCAACACGTTCGTTGAATACTAATTGAATTTAGCAACTCAATTAGTCTGTTAATTGTGTCGGATGGTTATATTAATGTTACCCGATCCGTAACTTGACATCAAAAAAAAATAATCTAAACCTCAAGCTTCCTACAAAGGTATATCCTGATAAACGTGTCCTTGAAACGTTTAATAACTTGTCCGCGTTAAAACAATTATCATTTCCTTTATTATTACCATGAAATGTTAAATGACTTGTTTTAGTTATTTAACGTTTTCTTTCTAATTCAGAAATATTAATTAACGTTTTAACGTCGCTTAATATTCCTCATTAATAGAAAACACTATATAACTTCTTATCGTCATTTAATAATTATAGATAACTTATAAATATTAAGTAACGCTGTTTAGTTGTTAGTTAATATTCTAAAGTTACTAATTTAACTCATAAACATGTCATGTAACGTTCAAATAAAATTTATATTTTCTCAAGTTATATCACGTTTCAAGTCAACATTATAAGTATAAAAGCAATCTTATGTCCATTTGGCTTGTCGGGGCCACACAAGGCTAGAAAAATCTAGTTGACGCCCGACACGGCTCAAATCACACAAGTAACATACTATAACCACGTAACCAATATCCGCAACACAAATCACAACTCAACCCTTAATCCTACTCCTCGTCAGTCGATATTATCTCGTTACCAATTTAACCACAACAACTTCAACAAGTGACGGCTGAACTACGGCTCGTCCTAACCTAGTCTCCTTCATCTAATCGCCATATCCTCAATAACAACAACAACAACCAATCAACCAAACGCTTGCTGAGACCCTAATGGTCTCGGCTTCTACCTCTCGGCCAAGTAACAACAACAACAACTTCAACAATAATAAAAACCTACACAGCATAACCTCTACTACCACAATAACCACAACATATCCCATTACCGAGCCCAAATCAAATCCCACTCTCGGCTGTTACCATCTCAAAACCAACATCACAAGAACCACGACTCAACACAACCCATGACCATGCCTCGACAACAACAAGAAACCACTTAGCCGTGAGCTCAAGCTCACGGCACAACCAAATTCGCGACGAACTGACACCAGGAACATAACAATGATACCAACACAATCATTTTCCTCATTATTAATTAAATCTTACTATTTATTAGATCAAAACCCTCAAAATGATAAGAATCTAATCCCACCGTCGTGAAAAGGACAAGAGAGTTGTGGGTTTTCCTGTTTCGATCTCTGGTAAACAATAAACAAGGAGAGTGGTGGTTTTGATGGTGATATCTCGGCTGAGGTGGTGTCGAACGGGGTGTTTGGGTGGGTTTCGTGGCGCGTGATGTATATCAAATGAGAGAGGAGGAGATTTGGCGAACGATGGTGGTGGAGGTGAGAACCCACTCGCGGTGGTGGTAGGGTTTGGCCGGAAAATCTTGCCAGCAAAGAGAGAAGAAGAGGAGTGGGGGTCGGCTGGGAAAAGAGGGAGAGGAAGGAAAAATGAAACCCTAAGTTTATTATACTTAGGTATTTATAGGGAAGAGGTGGACTAGGTATAAACCCTAGCGCGCCCTTGGGGACTAAAACTGTCAATGTTCTTATATTTTTCACGAAACATGAAAAGAATGTAGAAAACGTGTTACTATTATTTCCCGAGCACCCGAAAGTATTTCTATTAGTTTTAGAATCTATTTTTACATAGACTTTGATTATAAATATGTATACCCTTCATTTTTTTTTCACTTTTATTTGAGGGAGTATAGATTGTGGTTATAAAAGTTGTACTTAATAGCAAGAGAGGGTTGTATATACTCCGTGTCTTGGTTAGCTCCGGTATAAACGGGGTATTCTTAGTTCGGTGTGAATGCGAGAATAAAATTTTCTGAGAGCGTGTTTATAAAAGTATTATAGAAACATATTTACCAACTCAGTTTATTAATTATTACGTTGTTGTCGTTACTAGAGTCGGTGTTGGTACGCGTGCGGTGTCGTATTTTAGGGAAAAATGAGTTATCCTCTTGTTTTTAAACTTTAATCATTAGTAAAGATCGTAAAAATAAATAAATTCGCATTTTCGGATAAAAACAAATTATTCCAATATTGCAATAGTAGTCAGGAAAAATTTACGGGTGGTTACAGTCTACCCTCCTTACAAGGAATCGCGTCCCGCGATTCAGTTTACGTTATCCGTTAGTATGATGTTTGGAAAAGGGGTGATGATACTTGTAACTGATTTGGGTCCCACTAGGTTGTTTAAGGTTTTCTCTGTTTATGTGGTAGTGACACAAATACTTTTTAAAGTAGTAAATAGTTCACCGGGTGCTTGCAGAGTAGTTTATAAAACGGTTTGTAAAACTGTTTATAGAGTAATAGAAAACAGTTTATCATTTATAAAATAGTAGCAAACTTGTAGTTGAGTTTTGTGATTAGTAGTGAAGTCGTTCATAGAGGAGTAAAATAGTTTGTAAAGTATAGTAAGACTTGTAGGGTAATAGTAATATTGTCTACAAAATGCCGGCGAAACTGTTTGTTATTTTACGGAATGGTATTAAGGTAATGAATCGGTTTGTTACATCATGATAAAATAGTTGTAAAAGTGATTCGTAAAACAGTTTATAAGATAGTAGGAAAACAATTCATTGTTTATAAAATAGTAGCAGGGTCAAAATCTTGATTTCATGAAGTAGTAGTAAAACATTTGTAGGATGACCACAAAATGGTTTGTAGAATAATCGAAAACAGTCTGTATGTTAAAAGCGACACAGTTTATTATCTCATGAGAGGGTAACAAGGTAGACAACTGGTATTCTCGAGGGATGGGTAAAGGATTAGGTGTGTGTTCCCAAGAAAGTGGTGTAGGTTATTCCTTAAGGTCTTGAGGTTTCTGTTGGGCATAACATCTCTTCTGAATTGGGAGTTTGGCAAGTTCAGGGTACAATCATGAAGGAGAGTGTTGATTGCTTCTAGAAATCAGTTGGCTGTCTCAGTAGTGTACTTAGCAAGGAAGTTACAACATCGAGTGAGTGTAAGGTTTGGAGTAGATGTGACTGTAACATACCCAGATTGTGATAAAAGATCATTCCCGTTAATAGAAAAAGTATCGTGATGAAAAAGCATCGTGATGCCAGTGTGTTGTGTGTAGATGTGATTGTTATGCAATGATTATATACACACACAGAAACTTTTGAAACTTTCAGAAATCAAGTAGAAAATCAATCGGGATATAATTCTAGTACAACTACTCTCAGTATCGCAAAATTCACCTCTGAGTAGGACATAGGTGATCAGGCTATGTCCCACTGTCCCTGGTCGAATATAGGTGATCAGTCTATATTCCACCGAAGTTCAATGAATTTTGAAATGCTCAGCTCAGTTATGCTAGTAATATGTCCCAATGCTTTTAAAAGTTGCGGAAAGACTAAGACAAATATTCAAATTACATGGGAGGAGAAGGGAGTAGCGATGTGGCGGATACAGTACGTAAACATACGTGTAGGGAAAATATTTATAGCATATAGTGAAATTAAGTGGATATAAGTCATCCAGTAATGAGACACATATCTTATCAAATATAACAGTAACAAACTTACAAGTGTGGCATCAGCTTGGCAGGCAGGCACGTGTCGTTCATAGGGTTAAGTTTTTGTAAAAGTAGTTATAATCTAGGTTTTAAAAATACCCAATTCTCTATAACCAAGGCTCTGATACCAATCTGTAACACCCCCAAAATTCGGGTCCAGCGGAAGCATACATGTTTGGGTGCTACTAAATTGATATCACAACACAAAGTACAAAGAACGGTTTTACCTCAACCGTTTAAAAGAAATCTTTATATTCAAAAGTATTTTGTTTACAGCGTTCCAAAAAAAACAGTGTGGAAATATAAGCCCATAAAAGAAATAAAGTGGTCCCAAATATATCAAAGTCATCTATGACCATGCCATGCCCTGCCAAAGCCTCCACAGTGAGNAGAGTGTTTAGTTGTGTTGCAAAGAAATATGAAAATGAGAGAATAAGAAAACAACAAACGTAAACATGTTCCATATATATGAAATAAACAATGAGATAATAGCAAAAGACACCGGTGAGCACTACTCAAGTTAATAGCTTTTTATGATCCAGAAGATAATGCAGGCATATGTCTCATAACACCAGGCGATTTCGCTCTCTAAATGCCATGAACACGCCTCATTCATAGCACTTTTCATAGACCATCTCTTTGTTTCACGTGAATAAGGTTTTCCTGACTTGGCAAACGCACGTAACAATTCTCAACTAATGCCTATCTCTTGAACATAACTTCAATTGATCATAATGGCCAAGAATCCTAACAGTGAAGAAATGCACCTTCAATAATTATATCCTGAAAATAAAAAGTTTCATGATATTTACTAATCAGTAAAAGCAAATGCCACTTTACCATGAATGACATAACATGTAATATAAGAATAATTTGACCACACATACATGGAATGACCCGCGTTTAATGTATGAACCAATTTTGAATTGTCGTACCTTATATGTATTCTTCAAAAAATGAGAGCCACTAATGAACCATATTTAAACTATTGTAGCCTATACGTTCTTTAAATATCATTCCTGAAGTTGTCATCATATAGACCCTTAACCGTGTTAATCGCAAACATTAAACAGGTTGGGTCTTGGGTGATACCCGCACCTAAATGAGAACCACTAATTAGTTTGCAAAACTCAAACATGATACCATAAGATAATGTAATTAGTTTAAATAAAGGAAACCATCAAACTAACTAAAGTTAGTTAAAACACGTTAATAGCACCTTATTTATGTTTCACATACCTAACCAAATGTCATATTCATATGGACATATAGCCCTGGAACACCTAAACAGTAATCATTCTAACACTATTGATTCATTAATATCGAGAAGGTTTAAACTACCAAAGATACTTATATATGTTGAACATGTCAAATAACGTAAAACATGTATTAATATTCAGTGTTTCATATAAATGAATTTAAACAAATTATAGTTTGAGTGTATTTTATATAATCATCATCAATACATTCATGTATGTTTAAATTGCGACCCATAACCCACTCGTATCACCCCACCCGTTTTTCATATGATAATACTGATAGGGAGATATTTCAGGTGAAGTGAATAGCAAAATTAAAATAATACATCGATAAATTTCCAAACGAACAATTGAGATTCTGCATAGTACGTTTCCCCTCCGAACTAACAGTACAACACTAAAGAATATGTCATTAATTGTAACACCCCCAAATTCTGGTTTAGCGGAAGCATACATGTTTGGGTGCTACTAAATTGGTATCACAACACAAAGTAAAAAGAACGGTTTTTATCTCGACCATTTAGAAGAATTTTCTTTAACAAAATATTCAATTTACATCGTTCAACAATAGTACGGAAAATAGGCCCATAGAATAAATAAAGCGGTCCCAATTATATCAAAGTCATCTATGACCATGCCTTGCCCTGCCAACGCCTCCAATAGTAAGCTATCGCTTTAAACCTGAAAATACATGCTAAAAGGTCAGCTTACGCCGGTGAGTTCATAGGTTTGAGTAAATAACAATGTAGAGTAAAAGTAATGTGAGTTCAATAGAAAGTTTTGTGACCATTGTGCCGCTCACAACGTCATGAAAAATATAGTTTACTTTCAAGTAAATGTAGTAATGTGGATCACAAGGTTTTCTAGTGTGAATAACCTTTCACATACAAATCAAGTTCAGTTTTAGTGACTACTGCTTTACACACAGCATCATGAAAAATATCAGTAAGGTAGACCCTAAGTATTTAGCATTTAGTTGGACCATAGGTAGAGTCTGTGATCATTACAACGAATATAATGTCACACAAAATAACAGTCTATCACGCTAGCACTAAGTTCATGCAACCGAAGCTCAACAGTTCAGTGCGCTACAATATAGCACATAAATAATAATCAGGGGCCCATAGCGAGTGTTTAACCCAATACACTCGTAATTCGACTTGGTATACGCCCGCATTGACCCGTCTGGCCAACCGAACGGGGGCAGTTACCCCCGATAGATCTATCTATATCAATCGCGCTTCCCAGCAGGAATTAACGGCTCATGAAGGTGGGCAAAACAGTGGGTTCAGGGGCTTAGGCTAACTGCGCAATAGTTTTAGGAAAATAACAACATTATAGTGGTCCAGGAAAAGTTTTGCATATTTCTCACCCCATAGTTTGTAAACAAGTATAAGTAAAGAATGAGGCTATAAATTCACATATATGATTTAAACGCTTGTGTCCAAAATAAAATAATTCAGTTTGTACCGATAAATTAAGTCATGCAGTTGAATAACCGAACAAATAATTTAGCAAGCACAAAAAGTCTTCGAGTAAACAATTCATTGTTTAAGTAACGCAAATACTGAATTTAATAAAACGAGCATGTATCCTTGATGAGTGCTCAAACACTCATCATTTTTGGTCAAATCTGAAATGCAAAACATCTGAAAACACGCAAAAACACATCAAAATTATGAAAATACCCAAGGATCGTGTTTTATGTGTCTCAAATGCAAAATGTTTAAAAACAAATGAAAAACGAGCAAAGTTTGCATAATTGGCAGTTTCAGTCCCCCAACTTTCAAAGATTGGCAAAAACTAGTCCCTGGAATTCAAAAACGTGGAATTTTATCATTCAAGGTCCTTGAAATGTTTTAAGTTGTCAAAAGTGGTCCTTGAGTGAAATTTTGGGCAATTGGCAAAACAAGTCCCTGAACTTTTGGAAATTGTCAAGATTGGTCCTTGGGTATATAAAAATGGAAAAATGGCATTTTTGGTCTTTGGTCTATCAAAGTTGGCAAGTTTGGTCCTCATGGTTACTTTCAAAAGTGTGCAACATCAGTCCCTGGGGTTTGGTTAAATTGCATAAATGGTCCTTGTGTTAATACCAAAACCAAATGGCCCTTTGTAATCCATAATCCAAATCCAATCCAAAACCATAAACCCACAGCCCAACCTTTCCCCTTTATGCCCTGGCCCAATTCCCCTTTTATTAAAACCCGGCCCAATCACAAAGTTATAACCTCCACCCCCGTTTAATTGCCTCTTCCCTCCCAACACAATCCCCTGAAACCAGGGTACTTCTTCTCCCCCCTCCTCCCACCTTTTCACCAGCTAGCCACCACAATTAATACACCTCAACTGCCAAACCTACCACCTCCTCTCTATCCATTTAATACCTCACCAACTCCACTCAAACTGCCCCATTTGTACTTGGCGCCAAAAAGGAAATCAAGGGCTAGGATGAGAGAAGTGCAAAATTGATGGTTGGGATATGGTCTATGGTCAACAAGAAGCATGTGGGACTGAAAATTAAGCACTGAAAGCACATGTGGAAGCTTAAAGGGATTATTTTTAAGTCGTAGTATATATAGATAGTAGTAGAAGCCATATGGTGTGTGTAGTATTGTAACTTAGTTTCTTTTTAGCACTTAATTATCTTTTGTAATCAGCTTTTCAAGTAATGCAAGTTTGTTTTTGAGTTTATCTCTTATTTGAATTTTCAAGTTTCAACTAAGAATTTGAATTGTTATTGTAACATTATTAAGTAATCCTAATCTGCTTGTACATTCATATAAGCTCAAACAAAAGACTTTTAGAAGCTTTATAAGCTTCTATTTCAAGCAGAAGCTAAGTTTCATAAAATATTCAAAAATATAAGAAAAATAAAAATAAAATAAAAAGAAACATGTTGCAGGTTGAAGAATGGCTGGAGCACAGTAAATTATGGATGGCTGTGGGTTAGGGACTTGTGGAAGTCATTAGGAATTGGTATTGGGTTCTTGTTCATTGACTGTTAAGCTTAGAAGGGTGTGTAAGCTCTCACTTTGATTTTTATTACTTTAGTATACAAGCACTTGTAGTTTGTTGTCTGTGTTACTTTAGCTCATTAACTACTTATTAGATAAGTTGTAGTCAATAGGTTGAGCTTTGGTCCCATTTTATTCAAGTTTCATATTTTTCTGTGAGTTTAGGTAGTGTTTGGAATTGTCTGTGAATTGTGCTATGGTTGGATTGGTTGGTTGAAACCTGTCTCATCATCTCACTCAGTACCAAATTAGACCAAAACAATCAAAGTTTAGTGGTTATACGCCTCAAAGTCAAAATCTCATACACCTTGGTTCAGAATCTGTCTGTGTTGAAATTTAAGTAGCATAACCTCCATAACAACTCACAAGTAGGTAGCAAAGCTTAGTTTAATGTTCAAATAGCTTAACTAACCTAAACCAATCCATAAATCAGTGTTCAAAGTTCACAATAGTCAAATCTTTCCTAATCTCAAAAAGTCAAACTGCAAGCTTTTCAGTTTTTCACAAAAATAGGGAAATTTCTCTAGGCTTCATTGTTCACTTTTAAGCTCTGAGCATGTGGGTTACTAATCTTGGGTTGCTTGACTTGTTGGGAATATTTTTCATTCTATTTTAGGATTTTTCTCTGAGCTTATTTGACCCAATCTTTGTGCCTTATTTCTGAAAATGTGCCCTGTGTCAAGGGTCACAGGCTCATAAGCCCCTTTTTCTCAGGGTCATAGATTGATTAATAGTTAGCTTTAGCTTGTTTTTATCATTGATTTGAGAAGCCCTTCTTGCAAGGTTGTTGTGCATGTTCTTGGTTTTCACTGAATTGCTTATTTAATTGCTTATTTTTGGATCTTAATTTTGTCTCATCACAACATCTATACTGAGTAGTCAGTATATTTTCATCATTTCATAAGCTCCTTTTTTGCTCACCAATGGGAATTAGCTTGTGCTATTGAGCTTTTTGTAAAGCTCAGTAGCCAATCTTTTTGGTTCAAAAGTTTTTTCTAGCTTTTCAGCTCATTTGATAAGCCTGCAAGAGGCTTCTTGCTTGTCTCATTTCCTGTGTACACTGAACTTTCGGTGAGTTTGTAGCTTGTTCACAAGCTTGTCATAAGCTAATCAGTGGACCCCACAGGTTGAGTCTTGGCTTTTTAGAAAGCCAATAAGCTCAGCTTATTGGTTTAGCTTTTGATTTGGATTTCCAATCCCCCTAGTGGGCCCCACAAACCTCTTAAGTTGCTTCAGTAGTCTGTGTAGTCTCTGTAGTCTGTGGTTGATTTGGATCTGCTTATTTGCTCTTAAGTACTTATTTCTTGTGCTTTTCTGCTTCACTTGGCTTATTTCAAGTTACCACATATCTGTTTTAGCTTAGTTAACCATGTGGTAGCTTGTGGTTGGCTTTTTCAAGATTAATTAAGTCCTAATAAACTTAAAGCTTTCAACTGTTAAGCACTTTGGCACCCAAAGTGCTTATTCTTGAATCTCAGCCAAAGTTCCTTTTTTAAAAGTTGTCCATTTTAAGTGTTTAAATAGTTTTGTAAAAATAAAACTCAGAAAAATCCAATTTAAAATTAAGTGATAGTTTCTATTTAATTTTATTTATATTTTTAATTTTCCTTTTTAGCTTTTTATTAAGTAATTTGCAGTTTTATATTTTTCTTAATTTTCTTTTATATTAAAGTATTTCTAGTAATTTTCTTAGAATTTTATCTTTTTATTTAGTATTTATAATAATTAATATTAGTTAATTTAGTTTTAATTGAAAAACCAAAAAGAAAATCCATTACTATTTAATTTTAATCTCTAGAACATTTTTATAATTTTTATAGGTTTTATAAATCATATAGAATTTTTAGAAAATAGTTTGGTAATTTTATAAATTAGTTTAGTATTTATTTTAATTTAAATTAGTTTAATTACTAATTAGTAATTAATTAATATTAAATAATTAAAAAGTCTAAAAAAATATTTTTCTTTTTCTTAAAATTTTCTTTTGTCATTAGGATTGTAAAAATATGTTTTTCATCATCTAGGTGTTTGTAGATTTCTATTTTCACTTTTATTTTCGTACGTAGACGTTTAATTAAACGTAAACGTATATTTTTTTTTAGATTTGTAAACATTTCCATATTTCCAGTAATCGTTTGTAGCATTTGTTTATCTATTTCATTTATAATTTCATAGTTTAATTCCAATTAATCTCTCTCACCAATCATCGTTTCACAATCACTTGATCTCATAATCGTTTTCGATACAATTCACACCTCGTCGGGATTTAAACGACCCGGGGAATTCCTATACTCTCCTTGGTGCATTGTGCCTTTTCTAGTTTGACTTTTGTTGACCAAATCCTTGGTTGACGTTAGTTGACTGTTTAGGGCCAATCAAAATTTGGCGCCGCTGCCGGGGAGGCGTGTCGCGTGTCTTAAACGTCTTGCAGCATCGTGTTTTTGAAACACAACTTGTGTATATCATCTATCCTATGTATATTTACCGTATATATATCGTATTTTCATCTTTCAAAAACATAAAAAAAAAACACACACACAAAAATATTTTATCTTTGTTTCTAATATATATATATATATAAGAAAAAGAAAAAAGGAATACTTGTCACCAAGTATTCAACAAAAATACCAAAAAAAAAATAATATACATCCTCCGTCTTCCGTTGAAAGAGGGCGGTTGTAAACCATTCCTAAATAATAACAACAGAAAAATGATCGTGAGTCAATTGTTACCCGATTAGCTTTTAAAGCAAAAAGGTTTCGATTGGTGTACCGGTTAACAAAAAGAAAATAAAACAAAAGAAAAAGATAAATAAATAAAAAGATTTCAAGTTTTCTCTACGCATTGGTTTTGTTTTTCTAGTGCATGCGCACTCGTTCTTCTAGGTCTACGAGCCCATTTCGTGAGCTTGTTAAAATTCCTCGAAGACGACGTAGACGTTCTGCACCCGCAGTCGAATCCGAGATTCGTACTGTTTCTACCACTTCTGTCGTCATGGCAGATCTTCCTATGAGTGAGCTTCTCCAAGCACCCATCGAGGGTTACGGAGATGCCATTGTTGTTCCAGCCATCGTGGCTGACAGTTTTGAGCTCAAGACCGGGTTACTGAATCTTGTGACCCAGAGTCAATTCTTTGGTTTTGAGCGGAACGATCCTCATGCTCATATTCGATGGTTTAACAAGATCACATCTACCATCAAATACAAGAATGTCCCATCTGAGGCAATCAAACTTCTTCTCTTCCCATTCTCTCTCGAGGGACAAGCCCGGATTTGGCTTGAAAAACAACCCCCTCGTTCTATTGAAACATGGGAGGATTTGGTAAAGAAATTTGTGAATGAATTCTATCCTCCTTCAAAGACCACGAGTCTTAAAAATGAGATCATCAAGTTCACTCAGAAATTTGATGAATCATTTAGTGAGTCGTGGGATCGTTTTAAGGAATTGCTTCACAAATGTCCTCACCATGGTTTCTCCGAGTTGATGCAACTCGATACTTTCTACAATGGTGTGAGCCAAGCTGATCAGGATTCTCTTAATGCCTCCTCGGGAGGTAATTTCCTGAGTAAAACAACGAAAGAAGCTTTAGTGATCATCGAGAACAAATCTAAGGTCCACACTACACGAAGCAAACCGGTTGTGTTGGGTTTTGAAGTAACTCTACTTCTGGATGCTACACTGCTGCTAACTAGTCAAGTCTACTGATAAGTGCAAAATCTCTACTGCTAGACAAGACTACTGCTGAGACTCTACTGCTGGAAGTATACTGCTGAGACTCTGCTGCTATGTGATAAGTTTGTGTACGAATATTTGTATTTATAGTATAGATATTATGTAATATTCTATTATGTTAGAAGATCATAGTCGTGGGTAGGAAGTTGTATGTAAGCTTGTAGGGTTCCTTGGTGTATAAAAGGAGAT
>LBNU01014706.1:41538-67962 GCA_014162995.1 Artemisia annua
TGCCTATAAATAGAGGGAACCCTAACCCTCGCAAAGGTACGATTTACAAAGCAATCCTAACTCTTCTCACAACCCTAAAACTACGATTACTTACTCTCACGCCGGAGGATAATCGGGGGAAACAATCCCTCGATAAGCCTAACGGTGTTTGTTTCCTTCTTAGTGCGCAGGTCTCAAGCAATATCAAGCAATTGATACGAAGGAAGGAACCCAAACAAGGAACGCCCAACTTTTGTATCAACAATGAACACATGAGATATATGAAGTATGGTTGCTTTTGACAGTTCTCTTATGTACATCTCTCGTATGTGGTTAAAAGAAAAGTTGATTTGTGTTTTACATAGGGAGAATCAGTGAAATAATCGACATGAGAGAGTCACGTCTGTAATATTTCTTTCTAATATACTAATGACTAGTTAGAAATTAGAATTTGAAGGAAAGATAAACAAATATATTTATTTCAAACTGACTTTGCCGGTATATTCTGTTGTAAACTTTTCATTTTTTGTTCGTTCAAAAAAAAAAAATAACAATGAACACATGAGATATATGAAGTATGGTTGCTTTTGACAGTTCTCTTATGTACATCTCTCGTATGTGGTTAAAAGAAAAGTTGATTTGTGTTTTACATAGGGAGAATCAGTGAAATAATCGACATGAGAGAGTCACGTCTGTAATATTTCTTTCTAATATACTAATGACTAGTTAGAAATTAGAATTTGAAGGAAAGATAAACAAATATATTTATTTCAAACTGACTTTGCAGGTATATTCTGTTTTAAACTTTTCATTTTTTGTTCGTTAAAAAAAAAAAAAAAAAAAAAAAAAAAGAGAAAAAAAAAAAAAAACCTTCATTTTTCGGATTATTGCTACTTTGTAGTTTTATGTATTTTATAAAATAAAAAAATGATGTGCCCAAAGAGACACCGCCATATCCTAGTGGTGGCCTAGTGTTCCCAATCTCCAACCGACCCGGAGACGACGCGTCTTTCTTTTTTTAAAAAAAAAATTATGCTTCAAATTTATAAACATTTTATTTTTTTATTATTTTTTTTCTAAAGGTGGATATTATAATTTAGACATAAAATTTCTTATACTTACGACTTACTCCCTCCGTCCCAAAATTATAGTCTCCTATTGACTTTTTCGGTCTTTATTTTTCAACTTTGACCTTAAATATTTTTGTTTATATTACATAATACTTGATGCAAAATATATGAATAGATTGAGTTTTAAATGTATTTTTCATTGGTATAATTTTCATCAACTATTGTATAACACAAACAAAAATATTTAAAGTCAAAGTTGAGAAAGAAAGACCGAAAAAGTCAAAAGGGGACTATAATTTTGGGACGGAGGTAGTAGATGCTAAGATAATGGTGTTTTTTTTTTTTTTTTTTTTTTTTTTTTTTTTTATTAGTGGCATAAGTCTTTTAATTTTACTTATTTTTAAATCTTAAATTTTTACTTTTAAATAAGGAAAAATGACAAAAATACCCATTTTTTCAACCATACTTCACTAAATACTAGGGTTGGCAATCGAGTCGTGTTCGTGTGTTGGCGGGTTAGTATAACCTCTACCCAAACACGACCCATTTATTAATCGTGTCAAGAAACTCAGCCCTAACCCACACCTGCATAACACATGTAACCCATTGTTGACCTCTTTAACCTGCTTAGATAAATAGGTCAAGTAGTGAATAAGGTTGGTGATTTGTTGATTTAACTAGTTTAAATGCGTAAATGATATAAGGTTTAAAACAAGATAAAAATAACAGACAAATAACTATACGACAATTTTCTCAGTTAAAAGCGTAAATATCTATGATATATGAGGTATAATCGTAGTTCAATCGTATTAAGTACACAACATAATAAATTTAATCCACATCCAACATAAAAAAGGAATGTTATATATTTTATTTTTAGAATCTTATATATATAAACGGGTTCACGGGTTGACCTGTTTAATATTTACTCAACCCAAACACGACCCATTTATTAAACGGGTTCGACGGGTTGACCTGTTTTGACCAAATCCTGTTTATCCTCAACCCAAACCTGTTTAACTTCAAGTCGGGTTTGTGTCGTTTATCGTGTCGTGTCAAGAATTGCCACCCCTACTAAATACCCATTTTTTCTCAAAATTCCGAAATAACCCATAAAATCCTCAAGTTTTGCGACTTTTTGCGGATTTTTGGAAAAATATAAAAATATAACAAGATTTATTAGAAAATTTGCAATTTTTTTGAAAAATCGAAAAATCGCAAGGTTTTTAAAAAATAAAAAATCACAAGGGTTTTTAAAAAATCAAAAAATCACAAGGTTTTTTTTCTAAAGGCAACTCTTCCAACCCACCTAACCGTTTCCAACCAAGCGGTGCACCCTCAAACCGCAACTCCAATATGGTTGTAAAAATGAGCATTTTTGTCATTTTCGGTTTAAGTAAACTAACATTTCCACTAATCCAACATTAATTGCCAAGTTACTCATCAGTCATAAGTTCATTAGATGTTGGCCCAAAATTGTTTGTCTATTTGGGCTCTATAAAAAGTGACCCATTTTGTGACCCATTAAAATAATTTATATTCTTAAAATATTGCATCAGATTCGGGTTTGAATTAGGGGTGTTCACAAATGGGGTAATAACGAGGGGAATGTACCCGCCGGGGTGTTTGCCGTAACTTCGAAGAACTGTAATATCGAATGTAGATACATATATTATGGCTTAGACTGTTTAGGCCTTCTATATTTTTAGCAAACAGACTGTTAGCAACCGGGCCAGCTACATGGGCACAAAAAACATTAGGAGCGGACTAAAAGGTTTGGGCCTTATAAGAAATAATATTTTACTGATTTTGGAAATCGAGCCAATGCCCTTTAGTATATATATAGAATATCCGCAGAACTCCAATAAAACCTAACCATGTTTGGCAAAACAAACTGAACCCAATCAAATATCCGGTTTTCGTACATGGTTTTGGCAAAATGTAAACCGGAAACCGAATTCACATTAATATATATATTTACTAAGCTTAAAACTCTTTCTTAATTTAAACACAATTGAAAATATTTTTTTTTTCTTCTAAAAGAACTATATAATTAGATGAAAAAAAACAAAGATATAAATTACGTAATTGGGGTTATTTGGGTCAACTTGAAAACCGAACCAGGATTCAAATTCGATTTTTGGTTTGGTTTAATCCAATTCACATTTGATTCTGTTTGGTTTTACTCAAAAAGAAAATTTTAACAGAACTAAATAAATAAGTCGATAACCGAATTGATGAACAACCATAGTATGGATTTATTTGATGTCCTAAATCCTAATGATCAACTAATTAAGTTTTTAAGTGTTTGTTAGCTTATGTTTCATTTAACGATCTCTTATATAGAATGGCTATGTTTGGCAAAAGTAGCTGTGAGCAGTAGCAGTGAGCTGCGAGCAGTAGCTGTGAGCAGTAGCCAAAAAAGCTCACAGCTTCATAAAGAAGCATTGGGAAAATGAGCTTTCTTAAAAAATAGCAAAGTCCATAGCTCCATGCCAAACGAACACTAAAAATTAAAAAGCTCATTGTTCACCGCTCATTGCCCAAAAAAGCTCCAAAAAGCTTTGTGCCAAACATAGCCAAAAGCTCATGAAACGATTAGTACATATTTGTATATATGATTACAAACTTACTTTTTGCATATAGATGAGTTGAGATAAATGAATTCTGCTACCCTTAAGTTACTTTAGAAATGTTAAATGTAAGCCGAGAAGGATATATGGGCAAGTTACTCGTGGAAGTCGAGCGTTTTTTGTTCTACTGCACGCCGCTTAACTAGTATTTCTGTGACCCTCTGACTTATCCTTGACCATCTCAAAATGTTCATCCAATGAAGTGTGAACCTCGCAATCACTAGGCATTTTGTAGATGGTTACTCTACACGACCTGCATATATTCTTCTTTTATTAATGGAAAATTATGCCTGTTTTCTTTTGTATCCCTTTAAATGATTTAAGACATATGGAATTTTTCCTTTTTATTAGCAACCATTCAGATAAACACCAGGTCACAGTCGAAATTGGCAAAGCTAGATATTTTTATCATTCAGTAAAAGATAAATATTCGATTCTTTTGTAGGTATTATTCTTCATCCCACGCACATCACATTGTACTAGCCTGACAACTCTTCTATATATAAAAGTTCTCACCTTGTAACACAACAAGCAAGCTCACTAGCTTGCAGTAAACCATGGACTCTTCATCATCTTTCGCTTACTCTGCTTCATGCTCACTTTCAACCGACCTCGACCTAGCAAAATGGGTGGACAGCTTGAGAAAATCCATAGAGGACGACCAAGAAGAAGCCTCCAATACCGACGTTTGCATCTTCACTGTGCCCAAAACCCTTCTAGACACCGATCCTGACTCCTACATCCCTCAACAAGTAGCCTTAGGCCCATTCCATCAATGGCGCCAACATGTCTATGACATGCAAAAGTACAAGCTTGCCGCAGCAAAAAATGCACAAAAACAAAGAAATGTTAAGTTTGGGCGTATTGTTGAATTGATAAAGGAAAATGATGAAGCTCGGATCCGTGCTTCTTACCATAAGTTCCTTGACATCGATGGAGATGCATTAGCTTGGATGATGGCAGTTGACATGGCGTTTTTGCTTGAGTTTCTTCAGGTATATTTGTCCTCGATCACAATCATTTTTCGTCGTTAATAAAGATGTTATAGAAGAATATGTAGATCTTTTTATATATATCCTCTAGTGTTGTTTGATAGTAGCTCTTATAACTTATAAGTGTAAACTCTTTTACACCTATATAAACATATTATTTTGGCATACTTACGAGTGTACGTGTAGCTCTAGTGTTCTGTTATAGATTTTGTGTCTTGATCCCTTACTCAGGTTTATTACGTGAGAGAACAAGGCCAGACGTTGGAGCTTGCTTCAAGATTGTCAAGTGTGGTTGATGTTTCTGGGAAGAAATTATCACACATGACGATTCTTAAGGACGTGATAAAGCTTGAGAACCAGATTCCATTGTTTTTGGTAAAGACGATGTTGGAGCATCAAAATACTGAGAAAGCAGCTAAGGAAACATTGCAAATCATGCTTATGGGATTGTACCGTGAGCTTTCACCTTTCCAATATCGACATCAGTCCCCAAATGTTGACATCGATGATTGTGATCACATACTCGACTTTTTGTACCACATGACCATCCCCAATCCCAAAGAGCTAGGCACCATTGACGATTTCACTGAGACTGGTGAGGATACCATGAATTTCGAACGTAGTATGCACTATTATTAACATTTCCTTCCCAAAATTTACGCTCCAATAATGTTTTACATATCATTTTTGTTAAACTGAAAAAATACTATAAATCTATTATCAGAATAAACATATTTATACAATAACTACTGATTGATTGAGCCTACATATTTGTTACTATACACAGTTAAGTGTAAAGAAAAGGGTTGGTAAAAAAAAAAAAAAAAAACATTAAGAAATTGGTTTAATCTTCAGTTAGAAGTATAAAGAAATTGATTGGCTTCATTTTTTTATTTTTATTTATCTATTTATTTATTTCAATAGGTTTAGTTTTCAAAATTTTGAAAATACTTTACAGTTTGGAGTTATTTCTAGATTTCAAGTATGATAACTTTTACATGTTTATAAGTATGCTAAAGAATAAAGATTATTGTTTGGCTTACATGTAGGTATGTCCAAGGTCTCCGAGACCCATGTTGATATCCCCGAAGCCCAAGGTGAAAATGCCCGAGGAAAAGAACAATCATCCAAGAAGCCAAGTCATGTTAAACGGTTTCTTGATCACATATGGAGGATTATCAAGAAAACGTACTACGGTTTCAAAAGATTTGTCAAGATTGTTATGTTTTCTAGAGCGGTGATCCTCGTACTGAAATTACCATGGAAGATTATATCCAGTCTTCCTATATTAAAACATCTTAAAGATCCAATAGAAAATACGCTAGCAAATTTCCGAGATGAAACAAAGGAAAAATTGGACGATGAAAGCAATGAATCTAACCCTCCATTAATTGAAGAAATCACAATCCCTTCGGTCACAGAAATGGTGAATGCTGGGATACGTTTCATACCCGTGAATGGCACAATTTCTAAAATTCGTTTTAATGTCAAAACAAGCACTCTTTACCTACCCGTTGTTCATTTGGACGTGAACACGGAGGTGTATTTGAGAAACTTGGTAGCTTATGAAGCTTGTGTGGCGTCCGGACCATTAGTCATGGCTCGTTACACTGAATTAATGAACGGGATTATTGACACCAAAGAAGATGCTAAGTATTTGATGGATCGCAAAATAGTCTTGAACCATTTAAAGAGTGATCAAGAGGTTGCTGATTTGTGGAATGGGATGAGCAAAAGTGTGAAAATGACGAAAGTGCCCTATATGGATAAAGTGATCGAAGAAGTGAACAAAAAGTATAACAGGACATGGAGGGTAAAATTAGCAAACTTTATGGCCACATATGTTTTTGGATCTTGGAAGTTTTTGACATTGTTTTCTGCAGTGTTTATGCTGTTCTTATCAACCGTTCAGACCTTTTGCTCGATTTACAGTTGCGCTCGTGTGTTCAAACAACTTCCAAAGCTTGAGCATCTTGAGTGAGTGAATGTTAAAGCATGTTGTAAGGTTATAGTGCGTCAAGAATATTGGTATTGTAGTATTGTGTAACGAAAATGATATGTATAACAAACTATGTGAGTGAAGATAATATGATATGTGTATCAAAAAAGACTTTTTTGTCTAAAACAAGTTTCTTCATAAAACATTTCTTATGATAAGCATATATATACATCTAGATAGAGATGAAGCCACATCTACAAACATGAAGAATAAGACTAAAACAGCTGCAACAAATGCAAGAAACTGCCATGAACCGAACACATAAAAACCTTGATGAATTTCCCTATCCTAACTCTCCAACTTCTTCCATAAACCTTGTTAACATCTTCAATCACCTTGTCCAAGAAAGGTACATTAATTAGTCAATCTAACAGACTTTCTCATCCCATTCCACAAATTAGTAACCTATCACTCTTAAATATATTTACTATGACCTCTTTTTCCCTAAGCAACTTTGCATCTTTTTTCATATCATAATCCCTTTCATTAACTCCGTGTAACGAGCCAAGACCAGCGGTCCACAATTGCGTACTTCGTATGCTACCAAGTTTCTCAACATGAGATCTGTGTTAACATCAAAACTAAGAAAGAATGTAGACAAGTTCTCATCAAAACAAGGAGTGAAAATTCCGCCTGATGAGGGAGAGAATCTTATCCCGTCTTTAACAATATTAGTAACCGAAGGGATTGATATTTCCTCCATTAATGGATGTTTTCGAAGACTAATTACGTTGGATACTTGTTTATCTCCCTAATTACATGCACTTTGAATATTCTTACAATGGGTAAGTTAGAAATTACCATAGAAGGGAACTTTGTTATGACTTTGACGGTTTCTGAAAATAACAATCTTTTCATAAAGATCGTTATGCTATCAATGGTTTGTTTGCATTTGTTTCTATTTTCTTGCACTTGTTCTTGATTATCACCTTTATCAGTTATTTCATAACATTGTTCTTTGGAGTCGGGATCAACGATCATATGGTATAGACCCCTAATACATGGGTGCAATGTTCGTTGGACGGAGATATATTGTTCTCGTGGTCCAAAACCCTAAAGGGTGAAAGCTCTTTATACAACCCTAACAACGTTGAAGCTAAAGATGTTTTGGCATATTCTGAAGAGCTGAATAGGAATTTAACTTCCAACATCTTTTCCAAAAGGAAAATAGGAATTTGATTCTCTAACATATCGAAATCTCTAAGAATTGCATTATGAGCAAATTTTCGACATGAAAAGTAAAAATGGTATGACATTCTTGATGTTACTCTTGTGATTGATCTTTTTTGGATAGTGTAAGCATCAAGAAAGTCAAGTAGGAATGAAACATCAATTGCCATAATCCAAGCTAGAGTTTCTCCATCATATAATCTAGATACTTTTCTTATGATAACAAGCTCGGATTTTGGCTCGAAAATGGCTGATTGGTCAACAAGATGTTCAAACATTAGACAATTATTGTGTAGTTGTTTTCGACATCTTTTGGCAGCTGGAAGCTTATATCTATCCATCTCATAGACCTCGGGTCGCCAATGGTGGTGAGGGCCTATGATAGATACCAATTCGAGATGGTAAGTCTCCTAAGAATTAACCAGGAAGAAGAAGGAGTCTTGGGGCAATTTTCTCATATATTACTTCATGCAAGAATTACAATATAAATACTAACAGAAAGCTAAACCACTAAGCTAAACTTTAGGAAGAAAACTTGACTGGAAAATGTAAACGTGGGTACTAATGCTACTGTGGAAAACCACTTCTTTCTCCTAAATGTATGCATGCACTACTACACATTCAACATACATGACATCATGCGTAGTAGTGGTAAAACAGAATGTGAGACTTCTTCCTAAAGACCAGGTTTCATTCTTCATATAGCAAGGGTCGTCTTTTGAGTCGGGTGGGTCGAGTCATGTCTTGCACTTGAGTGTCTTGGACCGTGTCAGCTCTCCTCGGGGCAGCAAGGTCCTAGCTTTTCTACATAATTTCTTGAATAATATGAAGGTAATCTAACCCACTGGTAACAATTGATAAAGAAAGCGGATGCTGAAATATTTAATGGCAAATTGTCGTAGACTGTATCGTCCATAACCTTGTTTTATGTTACCTATTGAGATTTCTAATCAAAGTTTTCGAGTTGAATCACTATAGGAATAGGGGAAAATATGGTGAATGGTTCTAGATATGAAAGTGTGTTTTGGTGTATTGTTTGCTGTGTGTTTGGTCTTTTTATAAGAGGAGATAGATGCTTTAAAGTTAAAGCATGTGAGTCCGGAATAACATAAAGAGCATAAATTAGCCGAATGATTGATGGATTTATTTCACTTTTTCTGTGCGTGGCTTCCATTTGGTTAGTACATGTACTATGTTTAACTCTTTGATTCATAATGTCTATTCCCTTTTTCATTGAAGCCCCACATTTGTGAATATATTCTTTTCAACACAAAAATTTTGAACCATACAATTTATGAGATGGGAGCAGAAATCCCTTTTGATTGCGATTTTATTTAGTAGCAACCTCATTATATGATATAGAATTTGACGTCACATGATGCAGAGCACACTATCACTATAACAAACCATATGAATGGGCTTGTAGCCTAAAAAGATGCTTAAGATGTTTTATTGTTATAACAGATTTACTTATAAATCTATATCTAACAATTTGCTTCTTATCGACGATAAAGAAATTATTTGTACTTATTATAGATCTTACTACACATTCAACATACATGACATCATGCGTAGTAGTGGTAAAACAGAATGTGAAACTTCTTCCTAAAGACCAGGTTTCATTCTTCATATCGCAAGGGTCGTCTTTTGAGTCGGGTGGGTCGAGTCATGTCTTGCACTTGAGTGTCTTGGACTGTATCAATATCCCCGTCTTCAAAATGGACCTTGTCCTCAAGGTCCGACATATCAGTGGTCATCTGAGCTCGAGGTTCCCAGGTGGCCTCAGTAATGTCTCTTCCCTTCCACTTAACAAGAATTTGAGCTTCAGGTTTGCCTTGTTTGTTGATGGTGCGGTGATCTAAGAATGCCTCTGCTTCCATTACGGGAAAATTATCAACATACTTATCAGGCAAGGGACATGTGGTTGGGTTTGGATCATTGTGGCTTGGCTTGAGCAAGGATACACGAAAAACTAGATGAATACGCGAACCTGGTGGAAGCTCTAAACGATGGGCCACTTTCCCAATACGTTCAAGTACTTGAAAAGGACCAAAATAACGACGACTTAGCTTATGAACGTCCCGTTTTGCTACTGTTGTTTGGCGGTATACCCGCAAGCGAAGATAAACGTATTCCCCTACCTGAAACTCCTTATCTAACCGATGTTTGTTTGCTTGATCAGTCATACGTCGGCGAGTTTTGGCCAAAGTGTCTTTCAGAAGTGCAAGTAAACGTTGATGTTCCAAAAGGGTGGAGTCAATAGAAGCAACCTGTGAACTGCCGAAAGTGTAGTGAGGAATGGTTGGAGGTGGTCGGCCATATAGAGCTTGGAATGGCGTCATCTCTATGGCACTATGGTAGCTTGTGTTATACCAAAACTCGGCCAGATAAAGGTACTTGTTCCGGTCCTTGGGTTTATCACATGAGAAACATCGCAAGTATGATTCCAAACAACGATTAACAACTTCCGTTTGACCATCCGTTTGTGGGTGATATGCACTGGAATAAAGAAGTTGAGTGCCAATCTTGTTGAAAAGTTCTTTCCAAAACCGACTAAGAAAAATGGGATCGCGATCCGAGACTATGGTTTTAGGTATGCCATGGAGACGGTAAACCTGTTGAAGGTATAACGTGGCTAAGGTGGGGGCGGTGTAATGCGGTGGTAGGGCTAAAAAATGGGCAAATTTTGTAAGGCGGTCCACGATAACCCATATAGCCGACTTACCATTTGAAAGTGGCAAGTTGGTTATAAAATCCATGGATATCTCGTCCCACACTTGGTTTGGAATCGGTAAGGCTTGGAGCAAGCCGTAAGGTTTGTGGGTAGAGTATTTGGTTTGTTGACATACCGTGCATTCCTGTATAAACCTTGTGACATCTTTACGCAATTGTGGCCACACAAATGACCCATTAAGACGCCTTATAGTTGCATTAACGCCTGAATGGCCACCTATGGTGGATGAGTGAAACTCCTGCAACAGCTTAAGACGAAGAGAAGGTGTATTGGGAATAAAAAGTCGGTTATGAACATAAACTAACCCATCATGAATATGGTAGTCATTGAGGAAGTCAGTCTTATTGGTAACGTTATCGAGCAGGCGCTGCCCTTCTGGCGTCGATGTATAATATGCCCGTAACTCGTTAAGCCAAGGAAAAGTGGGTACCGAAAATGATAAAAAGTGTGTGTCTTCAACTCGGCTCAAAGCATCAGCGACACGGTTCTCTTTACCAGGCTTATAGTGAACCTCAAAATCATAACCCAATAACTTGCTAGCCCATTTGTGTTGATCAGGGTATTGGATGACCTGCGTTAAAAGGTGTTTGAGACTACGTTGGTCCGTGAAAACCCGAAACTTACGTCCAAGGAGATATTGTCGCCACTTTTTCACTGCCTCAGTTATAGCAAAAAGCTCCCTGATGAATGTAGAGGAAGCTCTCATACGTGGGGATAATTTCTTGCTAAAAAACGCTATTGGTTTCTCTTCTTGCGATAAAACCGCACCAATTCTAGTACCCGATGCATCCGTTGTGACATCGAAAACAAGAGAAAAGTTTGGAAGGGCTAACACAGGAAGAGTGGACATGGTGGTTTTTAGGGTTTCAAATGCTTTTTGAGCTTCCTCATTCCAATGAAATTTTGGTTTTTGGAGAAGGTCAGTAAGGGGTGAAGCGATATGGGCATAGTTATTAACGAACCTACGGTAGTAGCCTGTTAAGCCCAAAAAACCTCGAAGCCCAGTGATCGTTGTGGGCTTGGGCCATTTTTGGATGGATTGATTCTCTCTGAGTCAGTGGACACTCCAGCGTTTGAGATAACGTGGCCCAAGTAGTGGACTTCAGCAACTGAGAAAACACATTTAGATAGTTTAGCAAGGAACCTGTTGCTTGCTAGGGTTTCAAAAACGTGGCGGAGGTGAAGATAATGCTCTTCCTGTGATGGACTATAAACCAAGATATCGTCAAAGAATACAAGTACAAATCGGCGCAACACATCACGAAATATATCATTCATGGCGGGCTGGAACGTGGAGGGGGCATTTTACAATCCAAAAGGCATTACGAGGAACTCGTAGTGACCATCCACCGTTCGAAAAGCGGTTTTATGGGTGTCTTCACTGGTGACACGGATCTGATGGTAACTGAGGAGTGCTCAAACACTCATCATTTTTAGTCAAATCTGAAACGCAAAACATCTGAAAACACGCAAAAATGCATCAAAATGATGAAAATACCCAAGGATCGTGTTTTATGTGTCTCAAATGCAAAATGTTTAAAAACAAATGAAAAACGAGCAAAGTTTGCAGAATTGGCAGTTTCAGTCCCCCAACTTTCAAAAATTGGCAAAACTAGTCCCTGAAATTCAAAATTATGGATTTTTATCATTCAAGGTCCCTGAAATATTCTAAAATGTCAAAAATGGTCCTTGAATGATTCTTTGGGCAAATTACAGTTTTGGTCCCTGAACTTTGGGAAATTTACAAAAATGGTCCTTGGGATTTTAAAAGTGCAAAAATGGAATTTATGGTCCTTGTGTTATTGATGATTGGCAACATTGGTCCTTGTGAGTACTTTGGAATTTGTGCAATTTCAGTCCCCCATCTTTGGCTAAATTACACCAATGGTCCTTGTGTTATCACTAAACCAAACGGCCCTTTGTTTATTATAACCCAAATCCAATCCAAGCCCATCCCAAATCAAAAACCCACTGCCCCTTTTCCAAACCCTGTGGCCCAATTCAATCAAAAGCCCAAAACACAAATAAATAATATAAACTTCCCCCGTTTTATAACTCCCTCTCCCACGGTCAAACCTTTGACCCTTCTTCTTCCCCCTCCCACGTGAACCAGTACAAGACCTCACCTCCACCTCAACTCCACCTCACCATGTTCCCCTAACCCCAACTACCAGCCAAAACGCATTAATTGCCCAGAAAAACCTCCAAGTTACATATAACTACCCGTTTGACAAATTGGCGCCAAAATCCAATTCAAGGGTGGAGATCATTTTGCTTTCATCCAAGGGTTAGAATTGGAGTGGGAAAGGCTCAGAAGTCTGCCCTAACCCTAGAAGTTCACTATAAGAAGAAAGAGAAGCAAGGAAGAAGAGAGAGTAGTCTTTAGTTAAGTTCTAGTGTCGAATTTCATAAATCTTTCAATTCCAGTGTAATCTTTAGTTGTAAAAGCTTGTACTCAGTGTTTTCAGTATTACATAAACTTTATTTAAGCTTAAAATTAAGTGTTCTTTGGAAATTCAGTGTTTGCTATTTTTACCTCAAATTCTCAATTTGGTTTGTTTGTTGTTATTAGTATTGTTTATGGACCATTAAGCTCATATAAGCTCCTCAGATAGCTTCTAAAAGCTATTAGTAACCTTAAAAATAAGTTAGGATCAAAAACAAAAATACAAAGAAATTAGAATTAAATAGGTTAAAAATAAAAAAATCAAGACTGAAGAAGCAAGAAAGCTGGAGCACTGTTAATTTGGGATGGCAGTGGGTTACAGGCTTTGTGGAAAGCCATTAGGTGGTGTTTTGGTCCTTGGTTCATAGTTCTGTGCTTGGAAGGCTTTGTAAGCAACTTTTTCAATTTTTAGCATTCACTGCACATTAGCTTATTAGGTGCTTATTTATGTGTTTATGTGCTTCTTAGGTGTATTTGAGTCATATTATTGCTTTATATTTGGTAATTGTTCATTATATCTCATTGTGCATGCCTTTTCATAATTTCACAGTTAAAATGGCCTCATAGTGATTCTTGATCATTTGTTGTTAATCTTGATGCTACTGTGTTAAAATAAGCTTACTCTATCATATTTAACATTGGGGACCTATTCCATGGCCTGAATCAGTCTAAGTCTTTGAAAATCTCAAAAACATCTTTTTAAAGGGGTGTTTGGATCAGGGGATATGTTGGTGTTCTAGTTGTTTGTTGTAGTTGTTTCTGGCTTAGACATCCTTCATTAGGTCGCAATAGAATAGTCATAGTGTAAAATCAAGAGTTATTATCAGTAAAAGTCAAAATCACTCTCCAATCTCATTTGTGAGTTAACTGTCAAGTTCTAGGGTTCTAGATCTCATCAAATCATTGCATAAGTAGTTGTCTTAGCTTAATCTAGTCTCCTTTCAGCTTATCATAACATATTCAGTTCATTAGGATCAATTAAAACTCAAAAAAGTCAAATCTCTTGTAAAATCAAAAAGTTAAAAGCTTGCAGAAAAATATTTTTGAATAAACTTGTGAATTAGCTGTAGGGTTTAATATTAGGTTTTATGCTTTGTGCTTTTGGGATAATGTCATTTGGTTGGTTGAGTTGCTAAATTATTTTAGGCGATTTTTTGTGAGCTTGTTAACCTGCTTAAAACTGCTTATCCTTTAAGCTGTTTTTCATCAAGTTGCCCTGTTCACAGTGTTCATAATCACTTTCATTGATTTGCATTATCCTTGTTAGTTTGATTGAGCTTGTGTTATTCGTTGATTTGTGAAGTTTACCTGGTCATATTGATGTTTGGATGCTCATTTTTCATTTAGTGCTTTTTATGATTGCTTATTTGGCTTGCCATGATCAAGCAACTCAACTCACTACACTGACAAATCAGTGTAGTTGAGTCATTCTCCAAGCTTAATCACAAGCTCATTTTTGAGCTTCAGCTTGTGAGCCTTGGTTTTCTAGGGAGCCTAGCAAGCCATTTCAAGGTTCCAACAAACTTCACGCTTTTTCAAGCTTATTTGCTAGGGCTGCAAGCAGCCTCTAGCTTGTCCCATTTCTCTCAGTGACTGAGTATTCAGTCACTTGAGGCCTTCTTCACAAGCTCTTTTTGAGCTTCTCAGTGGGTCCCAGTGAGTGATCTTTGGTTCTATAAGTTCACCACCTAGCTTATTACTCATTTCACCCTTTGTTTGAGTTTCTAGCCCTGTGGACCCCACTTGAAATCACCCCTATACTTTGTCCCATTTTCAGTGCTCAAGTAAGAATTCCAATTGCTTATTTGAGCTTAATTGCTTATTCAGGAGTTTTTCTTGGTTTGTTTTAGCTTAGTTCCACTCATTTAACTTGTTTTCACTAGAATTTACCATTGTGGACCCATAGCTAGCTTATTTGAAGCTTATAGCTTAACAGTTTGACCAAAGTCAACTGTCAAAGCAATAAGCACTTGTAGTGCTTATTTGTGATTCCCAAAGATTTTGTTTTTGTAAAAGTTGTTTGTTTTTAGTTATAAAATAGTTTACAAAAGAAAAATCAGAAAAATCCAATTTAAAATTAAGTGATAGTTTCTATTTAATTTTATTTATCTTTTAATTTTCCTTTTTAGCTTTTTATTAAGTAATTTGCATTTTTATATTTTTCTTAATTTTCTTTTATATTAAAGTATTTCTAGTAATTTTCTTAGAATTTTATCTTTTCATTTAGTATTTATAATAATTAATATTAGTTAATTTAGTTTTAATTGAAAAACCAAAAAGAAAATCCATTACTGTTTAATTTTAATCTCTAGAACCTTTTTATAATTTTTCTAGGTTTTATAAATCATATAGAATTGTTAGAAAATAGTTTGGTAATTTTATAAATTAGTTTAGTATTTATTTTAATTTAAATTAGTTTAATTAGTAATTAGTAATTAATTAATATTAAATAATTAAAAAGTCAAAATATTTTTCTTTTTCTTAAAATTTTCTTTTATCATTTAGCTTGTAAAAATATGTTTTTCATCATCTAGGTGTTTGTAGATTTCTATTTTCACTTTTATTTTCGTACGTAGACGTTTAATTAAACGTAAACGTACATTTTTAGATTTGTAAACGTTTCCATATTTACAGTAATTGTTTCTAGTGTTTATTTGCATCATTTCCTTCATATTCTCGTAGTTTAATTCCAATCAATCCCTCTTTCCAATCATCGTTTCATAATCACTTGATCTCAAAATCGTTTTTGATACAATTCACTCCTCGTCGGGATTTAAACGACTCGGGGAATTCCTATACTCTCCTTGGTGTATTGTGCCTTTTCTAGTTTGACTTTTGTTGACCAAATTCTTGGTTGACTTTAGTTGACTGTTTCGGGACCAATCAGTAACCCGAGCGAAGGTCTATCTTAGAAAAAATACGAGCACCATGAAGTTCATCCAAGAGCTCATCGACTGTTGCAATTGGAAATCGATCGCGGATAGTGATTGGTAACAGTGGTGTTGTCGGTTTCGGGGGGTTCGAGTGAGGGATTGGTAGTTGTGAAAAGGTGGGAGTGGATGAAGATGGGTTGGTGTAGGTGCGGGTGGTGGTGAAATGTGGTTTGGCTAAATTAATCTTGTCTTCGATTAGTTTGGCGAGTCCGTAGGCTTGATGGAGGGATGTTGGGTGATGGATGGCTATTTCGTTCTGGATATCGGCACGAAGACCGGAGAGGAAACAGTTTAGTAAGGCTTCCAGCGAGAGACCGATGACACAATTGCTAATTCTTTCGAAGTCGGTTTGGTAGGCGGAGACGGTGGAGGTTTGTTTTAGTTTAAAGAGTGTGGCCTGATGGTTTTCGAATGTTGAAGGACCAAAACGGAGTTCGAGTGCTCGTGAAAATTCGGCCCATGTACCAAGCAAGTTGTTATGCGCAAGATGTTTGTACCAACTTAACGCGTCGCCAGTNAAATTTTCTAGTGGTTGAGAAACTTTGTTATTTATACAAATGACTTATAGTATTATTCAAAACTATTAGGCAAACTCACTCGCCGCTTTGTAGTTAGATTCATATTGTTTCCGTTCCCAACGCAACAAACACTTTGACCATCCGAATGTCACCTCCCCCTGCAGGCCCATCAATGTTGCACAACTATTATTACACTTCGCATCCACATTACACCTGTAATGAAGAAAGCCTACTGTCATCATTTCTGGAAATACACTTTCAAAGCATAAATGAACTTTAAAAGCATTAAATGAACATATTCATGAAAGGCATCAGTTATATACATCCTATAAAGATTTAAATTTAATTCTTTTTTTGCATGAAACATGTTGGTGCAATCATAATTAACCATACCTGTTCGGTATATGTGGGAATGGAACTTGATGTTGCTTATGTACAGGTCATGATGACCCTCAGATACCAAATGCATTTCGTTGAACTGCACCAAGCAAGAGGCCCAAATGCATTTAGAGTGTCCTTTGACGCACACGTGACCACCTGTTCGCACCTGACACATTTGGTTATCTGTAAGAAGCTTCTCTACTGCCTTCCATATTTCATGTCTCTAATTATTCGAGAGGTTGAAAGTGTGCTTGCGAAGTGTTTGTTTCTATTTTTTTAGCGGTGATGAAGGCTTTTTTTTCGCCTTATACTTCATAAGCTCGATAACGTTACTTAACTAATTATTTTTCAACTCATAAAGGTATAACTCGAGAACATCAATAACGCCACCAACCAAAATTGTTTCCATCACATTAAAGCCTACTTAGTGCTTATCCAACAAAATGGCTACTGCTTCACTCACAGTACCAGCATATATAAGTTTCCAGCTCAATAAACAGTTTTCAAACCATTGTGATCATAGTAAAAACAGAGCATGTATCTCACCCCAAGTAGTTTGCAAAGCAATTGGAATAGGTAAAAGTGGGGCTATGGACTCACCTGAGTACGCAGAAATTCAAGATATCACAACTAGTCTCAACTAGTAAATCATAATGGCCTCAATAGTGTAGGCACAACAGCATCAAGAAAGTACAAGCACAAGGTCATCAAGCACAATGTCATCAAAAGTATAAGCACAACGGTATTGGATCAGCACAACCTAACGAGTAATATATATCAGAAATAATACTCAAGTAATATATATAAAGTAACGCTCGTCGAATATTTGTGTATTATGAAAAGGTTTTGTTTCCAATGGCGCTAAATGAAGTAAACAGTTGAAATCTCGTGTGGATCTTAGGAAAATATAGCTTCGATAATAAAACGAAGGATGTCGGCGAAACGAAATCAAACAAATAGAAAGGAATGACGAAAAGAGTAACACGCTCTCGTGAAGAAGTTGTAAAATGTATAATAAAATAACAACTCACTCCAAAGCAAATAGAAATCACAATGAAAGAATAAACGGGAAGAGAAGAGTATAAAAGGAATAAGATAAAGCAAAAAAAAGAAAATATTGATAGATAGTTTCGGCTTTACCCAGTTTTCCCCAAAATAGATGTCAAAACATACACATTTTGAAAAGCTTTTAGATGCACAAACGTTTTAAGTTTATAAAAGATTTTACGAAATCTCGGCATGACCTGCCCGTTTATACAACATTATCCCGAGTCAACGACTCTAAAATATATCCTATTTATCGCTAAATATTACAAGTTATAATATACAATTGGACATATCATTCACGTTAATGTTAGTTGTTTAGATTTATCGACCATTTCGTATTGTTCGTACCAAAGGGTCCATATTGTCCAAATAACCACACCGCAAATCCAATACGTCCAATCCTTGTCCATCACATATATCGTCACAAATGATAATCCGAATCCAAGTCCATGCGTTGCAACAATCCTCTTAACTATAATTAAACCTTTAGTTTTATTGTTACATAATTATTAGTCCATGTTTATATTATTCGTTATGTTATCCCATCTCAAATACTTGCCGAAACCGTATCTATACAAACCAACCAAGTGAAACAACAAGAATAAAAATAACAATACTTGCCGTGACTCACCCGAGTCACGGCTCACTCTAACTCGAGCCGTTGTGGCTCTCGGCCTAAACTAATCCGGGGCCCAAGATATTACAATTCGAACTTAACCTTTAATATAAAAATCCCAAACCCTAATAAGTTTTGTAAAAATCATTTTTAACTAATAAATACCTTTTATGAATTTCACAACCCAAAAACAAATAGATCTTAACTTTTATTTAATCAAAATAATTTTTATAAACCCCTTTTCAAATCTTAAACTCAATCCGGACCATAAACAAATCCAAACAAAACTGAATCCCAAGCATAAATTCTAAATCCGAGTCGACAACAAATCCAATCATCAAACACAACTAACTAACCCTAGTCCTAAACCCTAGCCTTACCGCGACTCGCCGTGAGTTACGGCTCGGCTGCCAAGACCAAATAACCAAACGGACCCGCAAAATCAATCCCAAATCCAACCAAATCAACACCAGTATCAAAGAAGCATCAAAGCAATCACAAAATCATTATCTCACCGAGTCAACGGCCGAGTCGGGGTCAAACCTCATATATCCACACGAGTTTATGTTTAAAATATTTATTAAAAGGTTTTTATAAAAGATTTAACAACAAAAACCATTTATTAAAAGATCTTAAAATTAGGGTTTCGTATAAAAATGAAAATAAGTTAAAGGGAGGCACGTGAGGTTTGTTTTACCGTCGGGGAGATGGAGAGAGGTGGTGGTGATGTCTCGGTGGTGATGGCAGGCGGTCGTGGCGGCGCGCGGATGGTGTTACACGGCGATTTGAGAGCTAACAAGCTCCAGAAGGGTTGTAAATATATGGATCTATTGTTTTGGAGAAGAAAAGGTCTCGCCGGAAAATTTTTCCGGTGACCGGAATCTGCTGGTGTTGCCGGACGGCGGCGGCGGTTGCCGGAAAAGATGGTGTCGCCGGCGATTATAAGAGAGAGAGAGAGGGAGAGAAATAATTTTGAGTGTGTGTGTGTGTGAGTTATGAGAGAAATGGAAAAACATGGGTTTATATATTTTAGATGAGGGACCAAATATGAAAATTAAAAAGTGAGGGGCTAAAATAAAAATAAAGTAGAGGGACTAGAAGGGCCAATAAGTAATACTTTTCGTCAAAACGATTCGGGGCTCATTCGACATAGCAAACGGACTCGAAAAATTACAAAACTTGCGCCATTGTTCACGAAATCATTTTTCCAATAAAATCAAGTATAAATTTCAAAGTTTTTCTCAAACTCAAATCAATTCAATATATTTGGCAAAAGTGATACGATTCGAGTTTTCTAGGTTGTGCCGGCTCGATAAAGGAATGACGCCCACATTAAATAAGGTAGTTCACGGTTTTTCAAACCCAATCAAGTTCAAAGTGTTAGCTAATAAGGCTTATAGGCCCGGCCCACTTGTTTGGCCCGTTTAGTTGCTAGGGTTAGATTAGTTATTTTCTATTTAATGTCTTGTAATCTCTATTGTTTAGTTGAATCTGATAATATGTTTTCAGTATTCCCTCTTTGATTTCTACATGGTATCAGAGAGCTAGGTCATGAAGAGAAAGAAAAAGAAAAAAAAAGTTTGCTTGATTGGTTAGAAGAATAAAAGGTTTGTTTTCGTCGAAGGTAATAAACAATAAAAGGTTTGTTCGTTCGTTCGTAGTCGGATCTGTCCGAATTCATTTGTTGCCGTATATGCTTTTGAATTAATGGAACTAATTATTAGATCCAATTGGTTGCATGTGGTTTGACTTTCAAGTAATATTTATATCATTGATATGTTGCTGCCGTTTGTTGTTTGGTATGATACCGAGAAGTGAATTTAGTTGATTGTTTCTTATTGGATCATAAAGTTAGTGAGAATGATTAAATTAATTAGCATGTGATTGGATATACATATTGTTGACATTGTGATGTTGTCTTATTGGTTCGGAAGTATTGGTAATTGGTAATTGGTAAGTTGTAATTGGTTTCGTCAGTGAGGTTTCGGTTTTGCTTGGAGGGTTTGATTATTCATGGTTTTGTTTGGAAGCAACAATTTGGGTTTCGAGTTGGTTGGTTTCGAATTTGGTTTGGTTATGCATGGTGATTAGTTTGGTTACATCTGAATACACACGCGGTTCTGCATCTTGTTCCGCCTGGTTTGATCTAAATGTGTCTGCACCTGTCTGCTTGTCTGTCTGTCTGAAATATACACGCGGTTCTGCATCTGGTTCCGCCTGGCTTTGTCTGAATCTGAATCTGAATTTGTCCGTCTGAATTTGCCTGAATCTGAATCTGCCTGTCTGATCTGAATATGAATCTTTCTGTTCTACTCTCGTTCATCTCCGTATTTATGTTGCTCTATGCTCTGCACCTGGTTCCTTTGGATTGTATCGGATTGAGACTCCGTCTAGCACCGAGTTTGCACTCTGGGACACTCCGTTTTTTTGTTTGATTTCTTAGTTTTAGTTTATTTTCTGTTTGGCAAACTCTCAATGTTTACCGCTGCAACATTGTGAGTTTGAGAGGAGGTGTTAACTAATAAGGCTTATAGGCCCGGCCCACTTGTTTGGCCTGTTTAGTTGCTAGGGTTAGATTAGTTATTTTCTATTTAATGTCTTGTAATCTCTATTGTTTAGTTGAATCTGATAATATGTTTTCAGTATTCCCTCTTTGATTTCTACACAAAGAAGCTCAAAAGCTAAGGAAAATCAAAATTAAATGTTTTGGCTCATAAAATAAATTTATGAAATTTTCCGGATGTTACAAAAGTAAAAAACGGTGAGTGTAACATGTTGAGCGGGTGGGATGGAGTAATACTCAAAGTAATTGTTAGCCTGGAAGATCCAATCTAACGGGTTTGAGCCGTCGAAATTTGGTAGGAGTATTTTTGGTGGTCGTGGTTGGTTATGTGGTGGTGGTGGTGGTGGTGGGGGTAGCGGCGGCGCTGGGGCTTGGAGAAAGGTCGCCATGCTATTGACAAGGGCATCAACTTTTGCATTTAGGGCGGAGAACTGATCTTGGAAGTTTGTGGGTTGATCGTCATTTGATGTGTCTTTACGGGGAGGCATGGTTGATAGCAATGAAAGCACCAGTTGATAGATACCAATTCGAGATGGTAAGTCTCCTAAGAATTAACCAAGAAGAAGAAGGAGTCTTGGGGCAATTTTCTCATATATTACTTCATGCAAGAATTACAATATAAATACTAACAGAAAGCTAAACCACTAAGCTAAACTTTAGGAAGAAAACTTGACTGGAAAATGTAAACGTGGGTACTAATGCTATTGTGGAAAACCACTTCTTTCTCCTAAATGTATGCATGCACTACTACACATTCAACATACATGACATCATGCGTAGTAGTGGTAAAACAGAATGTGAGACTTCTTCCTAAAGACCAGGTTTCATTCTTCATATCGCAAGGGTCGTCTTTTGATTCGGGTGGGTCGAGTCATGTCTTGCACTTGAGTGTCTTGGACTGTATCAGCCTAGGACTACTTGTAGTGGGATGTAACATTCGGGTTTTGTGTACATTAGCTAGGCCCTTTGGTACGTTGAATATACTCACGAGCATGTCAATATCTTCTTTAATAACATCATCAATGACTTGACAAATTTGAAGTATCCATCAGCGATCACTTGTTGTGGGATGTAACATTCGGGTTTTGTGGACATTAGCTAGGCCCTTTTGTACCACATAACCGGCCATCCCCAATCCAAAGGCATCATTGACGATTTCACTTGGACTGGTAGGGAGACCACGAATTTTGAACGTAGTATGAACTATTATTAATTAACATTTCCTCCCCAAAATTACTTTAGAATAATGTTTTATATATCAGTTTTATTAAATTGAATAACACTATAAATCTATTTTCAGAATAAACATATTTATACCATAACTACTTATTGATTGAGTCACACATTTGCAGGGATGGAACCAGAAATTTTGAGAGGGTGTTGCACAATTTTTTTTATGACCATTAGTATTAAAGTTGCCCGATAAAGAAGTTATTAGGTGTCATTGGATGTTGCACCAAAAAAGACATATTTTATACAAAATTTACACTTTGTGACCTAAAATTGGGTGTGGCCCGTGCCACACCCGGCTCCCATGTGGGTCCGTCCATGCACATTTGTTAATATACACATTTAAGTGTAAAGAAATAATTGGCTATCCCTAGGGGGGGATGGTTATACTTCATCTTAGAGGCCTCAACAAATTGGTCTCCCAAACAAACGTACTTGAGTTAGGCAATCATCAATTACTGGTCTAATATCTCAACTATCACAAAAATCGGTGACATAGCGTGAAGTATGACTATGGAATACATGAAGTCTTTGACCCTATCCCACAAAATTGCTTATAGTATCGGTTTGGTAACTCCTAAATCCTAGTGGGTCTCTTTTATCAAGTTGTAGTAGGCTCTACTCATTTATGTTGATGGGAGACTTAAGGTCTATTGTAAGCTTTCCATGCATGAAGATGCCTATGTGTGCATGGTATGTTGAGGTTAGATGGTCGTCACCTTGTTTTTTGATAATTGGATTACTAGGACTGTGTGGTGTCTCGGGGCTATTCAAAACAGTCCTTATGGGGTATTCCTTTCTCTTCGCTAGTGGCGCCACTATTGGAAGTATTGACTTCACTCCTACGTTTTTTCAATCTACTCCTTATTTCAATCACCTGGATTCTACGGTCTTCAACCTTAGGGTCCTATCGTCCTTAATTTCGTCATCCTCTTCCCTAGACATTGGCTTTAATAGTGGACAAACGTTGACAAATGTGACGTTCTTGGATGATGTATTGGGTCCTTAGGTGGGCGTCCGCTTAGTTGTGCTCCTAGTGTCCTTATTCGAGGTGTCAACACTTGGTTGGTGAAAGGCTTTCAAACAATGCAAAAAAAAAAAAAAAAAAAACAAAAAAAAAAAAAACAAAATGTTTTTTTTCATCTCCTGTTGTTGTTTTGAATCGGCTTCAACCTTACAATCGAGCTTCTTGGGAGGATGCATAAAGCCTAGACATTGAATCCTTCGAATCATGAAGGATGTTGTTGGGAGTGCGTCTTGAGGGTGCACCGCTTTGGTTGGAAATGGTCTTTAGGTGGGTTGGAAGGGTTGCCCTTTTGAGTTGTTTCACCTAAAGTTTGGCGTGATTTCCACAGAGGGATTGTACGAATCACCGTATGTGTTTTTTGCTCGGGGCTTTTGAAGTGTTACCACTTATCTCCCGCTCCGTCGGTTACGCGAGGATGCGTTTTAGTCCGCAAAAGCTTTGTTCGGGGAGTTTCCTTGCGCAATCGCGAGTGTCGTGGGGTTACCTCTACACATCACAAGAAGAAGTGATTTTTTGTTCACTTGGCTTGAAGGTTTTTAGGAGCTTCGTTAGGATTTCATTAGATACTTGAGCTTTGGTCTTTCAAGTTCCATTGATCCTACGGTCGGGAAGTGGGCTTGAGTTATTCGAAGGCAAGGATATTGCCTTGACCATTTGTTCAATAAACCGGGGATCATTCCAACTTTCGTTGTCATATTTTTTAGAGCAATGCTCGGTCTATGGAGTTTCCCATGATTCCTCGCCACTTTTATCACGTAGGCTTAACCACCGAGCCGCTTGGTCAATGGTTCGCTTTGTGGGGTTTGACGTGGTTCATAGAATATTTGGACTTTTTGGAGCAAAGGCTCTATGCCATGCGTTTGAGGGACTTTGTGAAGTAAGTCTTTGAATCGGCTCCATGCCTCATAGAGAGTTCGCCTTTGATGTGTTGGAACATCAAGATGTCGCTTCCTAAGTTTGCTAGTTAACTTCCGGTGGAAATAATGGCAAGGAAGAGAGTGGTTAGGTCGTCCTAAGGTGGGTGATGGGATCCTGCGGGTAAGCGCTCAAGCCATTGACTTAGCTGGTCCAACGCCATTTGAGAGAATGGAATAGCGTGTCGGGGGTCTCTCGGTGTTCAACACTAAGGTCTATGGATCTACGATTTTGAGGAAATCCTTTTAAGGGTTGATTTGGGTCTTCGAACGAAGCCCATGGAATGCGCATCCGCGTTTGCACAACGGGATGGTGTCGGATCTCAAGGTGTCACATTGGCTCCTTGTTGAGCTCAATGGGTGTTTCGAGCCTTGGGTGGCACTAGGTCGCGGAAATACTCTCCTAAGGTGCAGGTCTAGGAGTGGTTTGGGTTGAATTTTTAGTTGTGGGGATCAAGGATGATTACCACCTTCCTGATTGTCGGGATGGTAACGGTTACGAACAATAAACGAAGAAAAAGATAGGACTAAAGAGAATCCTAGAAATAAAATAAAATCTCGACTAGAAAGGAGTCTTAGGAGTAGACCTAATTAAGAATAAATTTAACCTAAACAATACTATTCCCCGCAGCGGCGCCAAAAACTTTGCATCGCGCGGTGGATTGCAACACGCCACTACGTTTTACCTCTCGAGGGGATCTCGGAGAAGCTTGCCATCCCCCACCAGGCAGTGTACACTACCGATGTAGTAACGTGAAGGGCCAAGTAGCCGGGTTGATTTGTTCTCTCACAGAGGCGAATAGTAGTTTCTTAGGCTAAAACTTACTCTCAATCTAGGTTCTAAGGGTGGAGGAAGATTCTTTTTGTTATTTTTTATGCTTTTATGAAGCAGTAAATCTCTGGGGTTTTGGAGGATAGGGCGCGAATGTTGCTAAGTCAACAACCCAAGTTATTTTTACTTCTAAGCTACTATATTTTTGTATTTTTTTTGGTTTAGGAGAAAATCAGTGGTGGGAGATAGTGTTTACTTAGATTTTCATTACTCCCTAACTTATCTTTTTGTCATGTGACTTAGTTATGTTGGTTTTTTGGCTTTGCGATTGACGGGTGTATTCCATAACAATGTCGTAGGGAAAGTGCGTTCAATTCCCTAACTCTATAAGTCCTACTCACTCTATGACGATACGTTCAGCATTCCTATCATGGATTCCTCAGCGATAGCAAACCTATGCATGAACATACTACCTTAATCCAATAACGCACATATGATCACGGTTTCTAAAGACGTCAAGCATTGTTCCATATAGGGAGATTAAGCCAGTTTTTCCTTAGTTTAACGTAGATGGAAACATTTCATGCAAAATACAATCACAACATACACATCCAATTGATAATCAATAGTTAGTTTCATTTAGATCTAAAGCAAACACAAAGTTAAATTAGGCCTAGCATATTAAGAAAGACAAGCACAAGAATAAATCACACAACACATAGACATTTATTTGTAATGAATAAAGACTTATCTTTTTCAATTGAACATGCAAGTTTGGAAGGGTTTTTGGATTTACCCTCCAAGGTCTGTTAAAACTCGTACTTTTTAGGGTTTTGGGTCCAAGTTTCTCCACTCTAAAACTCCTCTTTAAATAAAAGAAAAAACGTTCCTATTATATTATAGATTTTTTTTTTTTTTTGCGGGCTTGACGGCGTCAACCCAATAAGTTTGACGTTCGTCAGCCTTTCGGCCGATTGGTTTTCAGACGGCCTTTCCTTGACGGTGGGCGTCATTAATTTGCTGTTTCAGATCTGACGGGCCTTTTGGTTTTGACGGCGTCCATCAATTTTTGCACTACGAACTTCTCTGGCCCGTCCACGAGTCTTTTTTCCACTTCTGCGACTTCACTTTGTTCAATGACGGCGTCACGCCTTTTGTAGATGTTGACGGCGTCACCTTTTCGCTGTGTCTTTTTAAGGTTCTTAGTTTTTTTTGTTGTTTTCCGCACTTTTTCACTCGAAAACGCCCGAAAATGCTTCTTTTTTGGGATTTTCCCTTCAAACAGTACCTTAAAATGGGGGAGAAAAGAAGGACTTTGGGTTGAAATCCAAACAAAAACATACGAATTAGCGACTCAAACGACCCCTAAAACGGTAACATTTTTTTCGTTCTCATCAACC
>LBNU01014707.1:0-10572 GCA_014162995.1 Artemisia annua
CTGTAGGTGGCCGGATGGGACCCTTGTCGGGCGAATTGGATACCGGAAGCTTAATCGATGGATTGCGGACGTATATCCACTTTTATCGGAACCGTAGGTCGGGCCCGTAAGCGTACTTCGGAAGACCGCCTAAGTGATCCGTATGGTCCTTGTAAGTCCGGACCGTGGCCCTATTCGTGCCTGGGCTTTGTCTATCTGGTGAGTTTGTTCGTTGGGCCGGAGCCTGTTATGTGTAATGCGGTTCCAGGCCTAGTCGTATATTAGTCAGGCCCATTTGTTTCAATACGGTCCACGCTCAGTAAACCTGCTATCCGGCATTATACGTCATCAGGGTAGTAAATTGTAATAACACCCCTTATACATATTATAAAAAGACATAACAAATACAAGACAGAAAAAAAAAAAAAAAAAAAGAGTAGGTATGAGACAAACTTCACATAAACGTACCGAATTGAAATCTCTACATCTATTACAATATGCGAAATACGGGAAAACCCTAGCATTTTGACCACCTATAAAAGGTAACCTCAGTACACATTCTCGAGGTATGACTTTCTCACTCGTCCCAATACACACATATTTCTCTGACAACATGAGTATTTACTCACGCCGGAGCTTAATCGTGGGGTCCGTCCCCACAATAAGGCTAACGGTTTACTTTCATTTACGCAGGGATTAATCAATCACTTGGATTAGTGCAGAATCTATTGCAGTGGAGAGTCCACCAAGGACGGCCCAACGCATACCTAAGCCCAATCCTAACCTACCACACTTTTTGCACTAACACTATCCGTTTAACCATAAAAACAAATATTTACAAATTAATCATCAATAATTTGAAGTACACTTCTCTAAGGTTGCCGAGTAGGCAATATCTTGTAAATAGCATCATTAACATATATGCGAAAGGACTTAAGTTAAAACCATGCTTTATGCAAACAAACCGGAGAAGCCACGCGAACCGCCCAAAGAGAATAATTTACTTGATTAGAGTTTGTGTGACTGTGCGTTGAAGCCTCCTAGATTAGCCGAAGATTGTCCTTAACAAAAAGATGTTCAATTTTGTTTGTTTGTTTTAGTTGAAATTTGATAGCTTTGACACTCTCAACACGACTCTCACAACGAGTCGTAGACAGTGACTTAGGAGTCAACCCTTTCACATTATCTTTCAGAATTTGCCACCTCTTAGAAGAATTAGCAAATATTGTGTAAATGCGTTGAATGATTGCAAAAAAATCTTAAGCTTTGGTACAAGTGTTAGCCATGTCACATAATGTAAGATTAAGGCTATGAAAACCACATGGAATATAAAATGCTCTTGGATTTATATCGATAAATCTCTTTTGTACTCCANTAAACATAATAAGCAATAGTCTCTAATTCTCTATATCTATATCACTATCAACATAATACTCATTGTGTATTTGTGTACCACAAGAAATAAAGTTTGTCCTGGATAGGGCTTTTTCCCAATAAATCCAACCTATGGACGAGCATACTATAGCTGCAATGCAGAAGGCACAACAATTATTTACTGGAAAGTTTGGTTAAATTTTAATGAAGGATGTCACCTTTCAGTTGATCTATAACTGTCTATCAATCGGTTAAAATATAAAAAGGTTGGTGGGGACATTACTTTATGTCTCTATAGATCAATAAAGGACTTAAAGAATCTAGCTATTTTCATCCTCGCAATTATACGCTACTTGAACACTTAGACCGGTACAGCAACACCCACATTATCATCATATATATTTACCGAGGTAAAACCTTTTACCCAAAACATCTATCATCGTCAATTTTAGTGTTACATCAGTTTTGCACTCCAGCAACATCAACACCAACCAGGTGTAGTAATTATCAGCAACTTCACCACCCAAACATTATTAGGCAATAAGGCCCGAGCCCGTCTGTGGGTTTGGGTCCATTAGGGTTTCTAGGTAAACCCCGTAGGTTATAATGTTTATTGAGACATAATACATAAAGGTTACATAACCTAGAAACCCTAATGGACCCAAACCCACAGACGGGCTCGGGCCTTATTGCCTAATACTCTCCCGCAATTCGAGCGACAAAATCACGAAAGCTCGAATTGGAGTGTAAACTAAAAAAGAAATATTAATGCAATAAAAACCTAATTTTCAATGAAGAAATCCGCAGCAAACAGAAGCAATTCTTCAAGCAGGAGCAAAAGCAAAGAACATATTTGTTGATGAAGACATCCGACAGCAACAAGCGGAGACAAATCTTCATCTGCAGCAGCAACAAAAGCAAAGAAACAAAAATAAAAGCAAAACATAGACATGGATAAATGGTGGCGGCTAGGGTTTGACGGGGTGACATAAAGGAGGCGGCTCAACTTAGCCACCTAGGTCTGAGGATCAGACCCGCTCCGATACCATGTTGAATAATGTAAACCCCGTATGTTATAATGTTTATTAAGACATAATATATAAAGGTTACATAACCTAGAAACCCTAATGGACCCAAACCCACAGACGGGCTCGGGCCTTATTGCCTAATAAACATATCACAGTTAAACTCAAATGCATCTCATAATATATTCACACACACGCACACAAATAAGTTGGTGGTATGCAATACCAACATCTCGCTAAAAGATAGGAGACCCATTGTACGTTGATAGTGTTTTATGGAAGACACGTAAAGGAGGAGAGAAGCGTTGTCCAACCGCTTACCACGCCTAGTGTTAAAGTCATATATACTTAGAAGGGTACTTGTAAAAAAAATGTATTTAGAAGGGTAGTATCATTTTTTTTTTAAATAAAAAACCACAATATGAAGAGATATTGATCAAAGTGTTATGAACAAGAATTGAGACAATGAAAAGTATTCTTCAATTGATTCATAATGTTAGAGATACATGGGTATATATAAGATAAACAGTAAAGTAAAAACCCTAATAGCTAACTGGGCCGTGGGCCTCATATGCGCTATATGGACATTCACTAATAATTATCCATAACACTCCCGCTTGGATTTCCATATTGTTAATACGCTTAGGAAATGCTGCCTCATTAAAAACCTTGTCAGGAAAACCCAGTGGGACAAAACCATGACTAAGGAAAAAAGAGTGCAGCGTGTATTGTCTCCCTCTAATGATTATATCACTTGATATCTTTGAGTCGAAGCATCCCAATGTTGTAACTTAGCTTCCTAAATGCTGAGACATGAAGTGCCTTGGTAAATAGATCCCGCCAAATTGTCGCTTGAACGAACTTCTTTAAGTTGAGCAACGCATGCTGCATTATCTTCATTCAAAATTGTTGGTGCCTCCTTCTTTGGAAAATACCACATGATCTACGTATGTGTTGTATCACACTTCTTAACCAAACACATTCTCGACTTGCTTCATTGATCGCTAGAATTTCTGCATTGTTAGGTGACGTTGCTGAGATTGTCTGCTTTATTGAACTCCATGAGATTGTTGTTCTTCTACATGTAAATACATATCCATTTTGAGATCGACCATTGTGAGAGTCATACATATATCCTGCATCTGCAAAACCAACTAAACTTGTATTCGATGGGTTAGCGAAATATAAACCCATATTCTTTGTACCTTGAAAATATTGAAATATTTTGTAGTTCAATTTGATCAATTATTATTCTTGAGAATTTAAATGATGGCATGTGCTTCATACATTCTATATATTCCTTAAGGAATCTCGACATAAACTGAGCTTTTGTATTATCATGTTTGACACATTCTTATTTCTCATACTGCTAGACATAACATTAATCTTTTCATTAGTTATTTGTGTCTTTACATTCATTGGCCATTCATTTATAAAACTACACTTCTTGCAGATATCCAGGATCCTCACCTTGTATTTATCATGCGCATTATTATATACAATATTATCGACGTCGTTTCAGTTCTTTTCGATTCCACACTTTACTAGACATTATATTCTATCATTTGTTGAGTTCTCAAAGTTTTTCACGTACTCGGGGTTTTCAATAACCTTCATGTCTAGTTTCTCTTTAAGAGACTATAATGGAGTCTTTATTACCTCGATTCGGCCATCTTGATTTTATTGCTCCATTTTATCTATTCATTCGAGGACATTTTATTTGGAATTGATTTGTCTATCACGCTTGCAGACGTGCCATAGACTTACTATCAATCAATGATTTTACTGCTGGGACACACATTGTAATTGGAGCAATAGCAGCGTAATATGATTTAGTCACTTTCTTTAGATCACTAAACATGTCTAGCATTTACTAGATCTGGAATATTATTTGCCCCTTAAACTTTAAGTTCATATTCATTAATGTGAGGATCAACATTTATATCATAATTCATTCCATATTTCTCGCTGCTCATTCTCTCCCGTGAATGAATTATCAATTTAAACATCACATTTTGTGTGTTGTGGTGTATTTACTATATATCGCACAATTACAAAATCTCACATGGGAAATATGGTTTGTGACCAAAACCATTCTAACGTGGAGGATTCATTATAAATTGCTGGCAAGATACGAATTCATATTTTATAACATACCCCATAAACTAAGACTTTTTTTCTCATAATATTATTGGCTTTGCAATCAACTGAAGACATTTTATAAATGTTTCAACAAAAGCAATTCGCGTATCTTTCTTCGAACTTTTCTTTGCGTAGATCTTTGATGAGAACTTTTCTTGACTTTGTGATTTATGTATGAGCATGTGGAAACTAGTGTGGTGGTGATGATAATAATGAGTTAAGGGTAGCTGCATGAAAATGGTCAGTAATAAACATCGGGTACTTACAGGTTCGGAATTAGAGATCGTTAACAGCATAGTGTGAAAACTCTCTCTAACCCTTACCAAGGTCGTTCCCAAATCGGATGCCTTCGAGAGAGCTTACAAGATCTACCGAAGTAGATCAACGATTGGGTGAGTACACGTGTCAGTCATCTGTGGTGGGTGAGAAACTATATAACCATCCTCCATTTTTACTGTGATTATCACAGTAAAAGCGAATTATCTCCATTTTAAAAAACTTCTAAATCTCCTCTGCAATCATTTTCTATACGATAGGTAATTAGCGCGTGCGCCCATTCTTAAACACAAAATGGTTTTTCAACTTCATGATTGCACTGCTGACATAACCGAGGATGAACTGACGCAGTTCACCTCGGATTATTTTATCCCTTTGGACCTGCACCCAGAGGTGCCAGGTCCAAATGACACCATCGCGGACTTCCCCGTAGGGAAGGCAGGGTTATATACGCGCTTTTTCGAGTGGGCGAACCAGCGCGTACCCATATCCGTGCTTTTGAGTGATATACTCAATTATTACGAGCTCCACATCTCCCAGTTGCATTGTATTGGCGCTGGGAAGATTGCCAATTTTGAGGTTAACTGTCGCTTGTTAGCGATTCCCCCTACCCTCCACTTATTTCGCGCGTTCTATCGCACGTCGTGGTTAAATGGGTGGGTTACCTTCTCTAAGCGCATAGGCGAGTTACAATGCTATGTGAAGAAGGTAGATAAGCTTAGGGATTGGAGGGAGAAATTCTTTTGGATTGACGCCGCCGTCTTTCCCTCCAACTTTCTGTTTCATACCCGCGCCACTCTGCCCAAGGATGAGCGCCCCCCCCCAAACGTGGTATAACGCAGACCATGCGGCTATCATTAATGAGAACCGCATCCACATCAGACCATATCCGGAAGAGTTCCTGGTGCACATGGGCATCAGTCGCAACTACTTCGAGCCTGAGACAGAGGTTCCCACATTCTTGGATGCGGATGGCGCGGGTGGGTGCTCTTCCTGCCTTCTTTCTGTCGTTAGTAGCGTAAGCTTTTCTTCGTTTTACATATTTTATGTAACCTGTTTCTCTTTGTTTGTGCGCAGAGATGGATCTTTTTGGTGTTGTCAATCTGGAGATGCCGCGCTCCGTGACGGTGGGAGTTCGTCCCCTGAGGGAGGGTGAGACGCCCATATTGCAGGCGACGGAAGGGCGCGTCGTAGACTTGGTTGTTCCAGAGCCTGAGGGCTCCCCTACTGTGGTGGTAGCCACACCGGTGCAGGAGGTGGCTCCTCCTGTGCAGCAGGGACCTGACACTGCGCAGCCTCCTCCCAACATAGCGCATATCAACTTGGAGGAGTCTGACGAAGAAATGGAGGAGGGCCTCCAGCTGACGCGCAAGAGGGCGTCTGGTGGCGATGGTGAAGGATCTTCCAAGAAGCCGCGGTCTGAGGCTGAGGAAGGTCCATCTTTTACTGAGGTGCAGAAGGAGTAAGTATTTTGTCTTATCTTTTGATTCTGATAATTCCGTAGGTTATTCCTAACCTTGTCTTTTCGTTTCTGCAGTTTGGATGTTGAGAAGTCTGGAGGAGACGCATCCATGACTGAGAATGAGAAGGACGTGTCCTCATCTCCTCCTCGCATGTAAGTACTTTTTAGCAATCCCTTAGGATTTTGTGTATGCTTGACTGTTTTCATACGCTAATACTTCTTCTCAATCCTTTGTGCAGTGAACAGCATGTGGAGGACACTGGCGCACTAGATGGAAGTGCGTCACCCAAGGTGAGTCCCTTTCTGGATGGGGCGCATTCACCAAGGGATATTGGAGAGGAGTCAAGGTCGTTTGACTCTGTAATGGAGGAGTTGGCCTCCGTCACTGCGCGCTAGGCCAAGCTGGTGGCGCAGGCAAGGGCGAGCTATGCTGGTGAAAGTAGCCGCTCCTCCCAGTTTGAGGAAAAGATTACCAGCCTGAAGGCGCAATTAGCAGCTGTGCAGGCTGAGTTAGCAAGCTCTAAAGCTGAGCGGCTGAGCTCCAAGGCTAAACTGGAGCGCGCAGAGGCGTCTGCGCAAAGACTGGCTGAGGGGAAGCGTCTGCGCAAAGACTGCGCAAAGACTGGAGCAGGAGCGTGCTGCTGCAGAGCATCAGAGGGTTAACTCTTTATGGGCGCTGAAGTACTTGCAACAGAATAGAAGCAAGCACTTTGCCAACATTGAGGAGTTCCGTAGCCGGGTGGAGCTTGCGCTGAAGAGGCAAGAGGATAAGCTCCGCAAGCTCAGCATTGAATATGATGAGGAGCTATACCCCCATATGGTTCAGTCCGTGGCTTAGCGCAGGTAAATGCTTCTTTGCCTCTCTGTATAACTTGTATATATTTAGACTTTCTTTCCTACTAACACTTGTGTTATTTCGTAGGTGGTTGATCGGCCATGGGCTGCGCCTGGCTGCCATGTGTACATTGGAGCATCCGGAGGTCACCACGGCCTTCGGAAAGGTGGTGGATTGCGCTGTTGCGCACGGGCAGACCTTGGCCACAAACAAGCTTGCTGAGGCCAAGTTGCTGACTGTGCCGCTTGCGGAGGCTCCTGGGTACAAGGCGAGTGCCCCTGCTGAGCTCCTTGCTGCCATGGAGGGGCTAAAGAAGCTCGAGCTTCCCCACATCGCGCGTTTGGAGCGTGATCAGGATCAGCCCATCAATGTGATAATGGCGGGGCTTACTCTTCCAAGGCATCTACAGGAGGATGCGGATCAGCAGCTGGACTTCTATTTGAAGCCTGACGTGGCGCAGTTGAAGGTACCTATTTTTGCTCAGCCGCGTGATATTTTGAATCCCTTCCGTCTTGAGAAGGAGATATCATTGCAAAGGTCTCTAACTGCTCATGCATCCAGGGTCGCCAGGAAGAAAGGCGTAAAAGGGAAGGCCATTCTGTGCGGCATAGGCGCTGCGCATCTGCCTAGATCCGATGGCGTGCCTGTCACCGTGGCCACCGTTTCCTTTGATGATGCTGAGTTGCTGAAGAGGCTCAAGGATGCAAAGGAGATAGCTCTTAGTGGGAGCTCTAGCCAGCTGAGGCGTACATATAGCATTTAGCCATTTTGTACTTAGTTTTTGTTTAGGAACAAATTTTTGTATAACTTGTCGTGTATATATAAAGTTCCTTTTGTACTTAGTGTTTTTATAATTTCTAAGTATTTATGTTTTTGAACTCGTAGTTCGCACATGACTCATGTATCTTTGCGTGAAGATATCTTTTAAGTGTCTAAGCGTGCTTAGAAAAGAAGAATCATAATTATGTATGAATTTCCTTAAGTAAGGACCATAGTCGTGTATGGAATTTTCTAACTTAGTGAAAAGAAAGAGATCATAGTCATCTATGTATTTTTATAAGTTTACTTGTCGTATTATACTTAAAGGAATCAAGAGTCTTGATTTCCTAAGTTGTTAAACGCGCACAGTGTGCCCTATTGCGCATCCATCGTGGGGTGCGTAAGGAACTTGCGCCAACGTCTTGAGCGCAAGGTGTTTAACAAGGATACGTGATCCAAAGTTGATGGGTTTGCAACCCTCTTACTCAACGAGTTATTTAGTAGGTTAACTCATCCTTTTTACCAGCGTGGGTATTAATTAGTGCATGCACGCCATGTAGGCTAAAGGTAATGTAACCAACACATTGAAATATAAACAGTATTTAAATGACAATGTAAAGAAATTGTGTCGCGGAGTTAGCTAGAAACCGCGAATGTTTTATTAATACTTGCAAGTTTTGTAAAGGAAAATACTTATCTAGATAAGACTCAAAAAATAAAATTACATGGATCTTTATTGGGGGCACTTTCTAAAGTGCGTGAATGTCCATGTTGGGCCGTGGCCTTTCCTAAAGGTAGCATCTCTTGAGATTGCGGACGTTCCACGTGCGCTGTAGCTCGTGGCCATCCTTACCGCGCAACTTGTACGCTCCTTTTCCAAGTGCTTCAATGACCTCGTAAGGTCCTTCCCACTTTGGTCCTAGCTTACCAGTGTCTTCTGCGCGGCTTGAGTCGTTTTCGCGGTATACGAAATCACCTGGTCTGAATGAAGTGCTGCGTACTTTGGCATCATAGTATCCTTTCATTCTCGACTTGGCTTTCTCTTCGCGTATTGCTGCGCGTTCACGTCGCTCTTCCAATAGATCTAAGTCTATGCGCCGCTCATCATCATTGGTAGCAGTGTTAACTTCCGCAGTACGGATAGTTGGCATTCCAATTTCAGCTGGTATTACAGCTTCTGTCCCATAGACCAAAGAGAAGGGAGTGTCCCCGTTGCTAACCTTGATGGTTGTTCGGTGCGCCCAGAGAACATGTGATAGTTCTTCTACCCATCTTCCTTTGTGTCTGTCCAGGCGCGCTTTGATTCCTTCACCCAGGCTTCTATTCGCGCGTTCAACCAGACCGTTGGTTTGTGGGTGAGTTACTGACGCAAAGTGTTGCGTGATGTTCAGCTGTTCGCACCAATCTTTGAACGGGTTATCACGGAATTGTTTTCCGTTATCTGAGATAATTTCACCGGGTAGTCCAAAGCGACATACTATGTTATCCCATACGAATCGCTTGACTTGGTTGCCCGTGATTGTCACCACTGCTTTCGCTTCAATCCACTTAGTGAAATAATCTATTGCCACAATGAGGAATTTTAATCCCCCCGCAGCAACAGGGAAAGGTCCAGCGATGTCTATCCCCCATTTGTAGAATGGCCATGGAGATGTGATGGGTGTTAGCTCATGTTGTGGTCGGCGCGGAATGGGTCTGTGGACCTGGCAATCACTGCACTTCCGTACTAAATCTCGCGCGTCACGGTGCATGGTTGGCCAATAATATCCAGACCTTAGGGCGCGCGCTACAATGGACCGTGGTCCTGAGTGCATACTGCATGAGCCCGCATGGATTTCTCGAAGTACATAATCTGCCTGGAGGGGTCTAACGCACCTAAGCCATGGTTGTAGGAATGAGCGTCTATATAAGACGTCATCTCTAAGCTCGAATCGTTGCGCTGTGCGCCGGATTCTTCGAGCTTCCTTCTAGTTTAGTAGGTTAACTCATCCTTTTTACCAACGTGGGTATTAATTAGTGCATGCACGCCATGTAGGCTAAAGGTAATGTAACCAACACATTGAAATATAAACAGTATTTAAATGACAATGTAAAGAAATTGTGTCGCGGAGTTAGCTAGAAACCGCGAATGTTTTATTAATACTTGCAAGTTTTGTAAAAAAAAATACTTATCTGGATAAGACTCAAAAATAAAAGTGCATCGATCTTTATTGGGGCACTTTCTAAAGTGCGTGAGTGTCCATGTTGGGCCGTAGCCTGTTCTAAAGATAGCATCTCTTGAGATTGCAAACGTTCCACGTTCGTTGTAGCTCGTGGCCATCCTTGTCGCGCAGCTTGTATGCTCCTTTTCCAAGTGCTTCAAAGACCTCGTAAGGTCCTTCCCACTTTGGTCCTAGCTTTCCAGTGTCTTCTACGCGGCTTGAGTCGTTTTCGCGATATACGAAATTGCCTGGTCGGAATGAGGTGTTGCGTACTTTGGCATCATAGTATCCTTTCATTCTTGACTTGGCTTTCTCTTCCCGTATCGCTGCGCGTTCTCGTCGCTCTTCCAATAGATCTAAGTCTATGCGCCGCTCATCATCATTGGTAGCTGTGTTAACTTCCGCCGTACGGATAGTTGGCATTCCAATTTCAGCTGGTATTACAGCTTCTGTCCCATAGACCAAAGAGAAGGGAGTGTCCCCGTTACTAACCTTGATGGTTGTTCGGTGCGCCCAGAG
>LBNU01014708.1:19660-32378 GCA_014162995.1 Artemisia annua
TAGAAGCAAATGTGACTATAAGTTTAGTGTGACCATATATGGCATCAAGGTTACTTGTTTTTGTCACACGTTCCAAATGCATATGTGACTAAATGATCTGGAACAAAATCACCAGTTACGTATAGTCACATAAGGGTCGATTGTGTGGCAATAGAGTTCTTATGGTCACACATTCGAAATGCTCATGTGTGACTAATTCTTAAATGCTGTCAATTTTCCTACCTTCAGCCACACAAATATTTGAATGTGTGGCTGTTCCAAATCGACCATGTGTCACCATAGGTCGTTTTTGGCGTAGTGATGATGAAGGTATAGAGGAAAGGGATGCTTCATGAGTGGATGGTGTTTTGGATGTTGCATTGGTAGAATGAGCAAGATGTGGAGTATTGAAAATGAGGTTTGGATTGTTGTTTTGTGATTGAGCATGCTCATCATATGACTCATGTGGAAGACATGAAGGAGTATTTTTGGAAGCGAGGATGGATGATTGGTTATGTTGGTGAGAGGGGTCATTTGTGTGAGTATGAGGTTTAGGTGTTGGTTGATTAGGAACAACATCACTTGAGTTGTGACAAGAGTCAATTTTTCTCCTCCAAACGGGTCTTACGGAGATCTTTGCAACTTTTGAAGGTTTGGATCTTAGGTTGTTTGGAGATGACATTTTTGGATAGATGAGCATTTATGATGGAAGAAGGGTATTTATAGTGTAGGGATAATGTGGTTTAGGAAGGTAAATTTTGATGGGTAGTTTAGGATAAAATATGTTTGTGAGTTTTGGGAAGTATAGGGTGAAATGGGTCATAAAGTGAAAAATAAAAAAGTAACCCCAACCATCAGATGGCCGGTCCCCTTAAATAGGGGCCGGTCCCCTTAAATATTAAGGGGGCTGCCTTATGATTTAAGGGGGCTGCCCATCTGGTGTTTCCCAGATTACCGAAAATGGGTTTTTGGCAGAAAAGTTTTAGAAAAGGTTGTGTGTTTAGGTTTATTTTCAAGCAAGTTCAACTCTTTGAGGCAATATAGGATATACTAATCAAGTATATAAGGCATGTTATCCAAAAAGATTAAGTAAACAAGCACTTTTTAATTATCATGCAACCTACTCATCAAGCAAGTAAATCATATGGACTAGGAAACAATAAAACATGCCAAGCATATAATTAGCTATATGAATATGAAGATTAATGAACTAGTTCATACATCTTAATGAGTGCCTATGTGCAATAAATGGGAAGTTATGATTGCATGGACTTCAAGACTTGTTACAAACAAGATCCAAATAGGCAAACCATGGTTCTCTTAATTTGATTTAGTTTTCTTATAAGTGTCATATACACAAAAATGTATGAGAAATGTGACATTATCATTCATGATTTAAGGAAACGTTTTTAGCATTATTCAACAATGCTTTGAAGTAGGTTCTTATGCAGATTGGAGTAAAATAGATTGGGTTTTACTTCAAGATGTGTTAATGAAAGATAAATAAAAATTTTCCCAATCTTTGATTTTGATCAAAACAAAGTTGTGGATATTTATAGTGAAACATGTTGTTGGAAAAGTGAGATAGTTATTTGAAAAATTATTTTTCCAAAATGTGAGGTTTTTGCATGTTTTTAGAGATATTAGATTTTTGACAACAAATATCGTTAATCATAGATTTTTAAAAGATGTTTGTTAAAGATCTCATGCTCAAGAGAATTGGTTAAGCCTATTGTCACATACTACCCTTTTGTACATAAGCTATGAACATAAATAAGTGATGACGTAATTCTATATGTTTAATGCAAGAGTTACGAGAGGGATATATCCTATCATCTATAGCTACTAAATTATCGCACACTTATCTTATCATTATAGTCTACGAAATCTTGTCTTAATCCTAGGTTATATTATGACATATCTAATCCTGCTTCTATGTTGACAATTAATCCTCTTTACTAAATTCTCTACTAGTGGGTATATAAGATTTCCATATTCAAAAATGTGTTCGAGAGTGAACAATTTATTAAATGCTTAGAGGGTCAACTAAAGGGAATTCTAGTATATATTTCATAAAATGAATATAATTAAGAATATAAGGGCAAGGCAATCTACAACCTTAAGCATATCATAGAAACTAATTATAGGATAGTCAAGTATAATATAACTACTCGTATGTTTTAAAAAGGAAAACTTACCTTATGTCCAGCTTTTCTTTATAAAGTATAGGATGATGAGAAATCTTGTGATTGTTGGTTGACTCTTCAAGATAGCCAAGGTATGATAGCGTAGCAAAGAAATCATCCAACGCCTTTTAAGACCAAAGTGGCTTGATCCGAATCATGTCTTTTAGATGAATTAATTGATGCCATATCCTTAATTCATATAACATCTTTAGTAGTGTCTTTCTCATCTTTATTTAAATCACACCATGCATCTTTGATGAGTACCATTAGATAATGACTCCTTGATGACTTTGAACATATATTGATGAGATGAATTGAATGTCTTCAATGGAGGTACTGCTTGATTAACATTTGTTATTATAGTATCCCTTTATATTTGATAATCTTGAAGTACTTGTTCGAACTACTTCAAAGACTTCTCAAAATCAACGATCAAATAGTGGAGAACTCTTCATCAACTCTTTAATAGCCGCAACTACGTCATTTGCTAATCGTGTGATGTGTTGAGTATGATTCAAAATAATATGATTCACTTGTCTTCATGCGTATGTTTCAAAAGTGAGTAAGCCATCATATAATTGAGATTCGTCTCTTCGTGCGTTTACTATATAATCATGTAAAACAACTTGGTACCCAGATACTCATGGGTCCGAGATGGTTAGTTGAGGGCATCCATTGCATTAGAATGCACATGGTAAGGATGTCGCCAAGAAGTACAAGAATTCATCAATAGTTTTTCTTATTGAACAAACAATGACTTTCTTGACTTATATAAATAATAATAGTTGTAAATAAGGTTAATTCTAAATTTCGCTACTAGGTTTTACAAATTCAATTTGCTTTGATTTACTTGTTGATGAGTTATCCGAATTAAATCCTAAACCGGTTTTATCTTCAAATGATTTTTGAATACTTAGTAAATATTTAAGAGATTTGGAACTCTCTTCAAATTTAGCTAATATTTTTCCTCTTTCATTTAGTCTTTTAATTTCATGTTTATATTCTTGACATGTTTTGCATTCTAGATTAATTTCTATATTACTTTTAAGTCTAGACATTTNTGTCCAGCTTTTCTTTATAAAGTATAGGATGATGAGAAATCTTGTGATTGTTGGTTGACTCTTCAAGATAGCCAAGGTATGATAGCGTAGCAAAGAAATCATCCAACGCCTTTTAAGACCAAAGTGGCTTGATCCGAATCATGTCTTTTAGATGAATTAATTGATGCCATATCCTTAATTCATATAACATCTTTAGTAGTGTCTTTCTCATCTTTATTTAAATCACACCATGCATCTTTGATGAGTACCATTAGATAATGACTCCTTGATGACTTTGAACATATATTGATGAGATGAATTGAATGTCTTCAATGGAGGTACTGCTTGATTAACATTTGTTATTATAGTATCCCTTTATATTTGATAATCTTGAAGTACTTGTTCGAACTACTTCAAAGACTTCTCAAAATCAACGATCAAATAGTGGAGAACTCTTCATCAACTCTTTAATAGCCGCAACTACGTCATTTGCTAATCGTGTGATGTGTTGAGTATGATTCAAAATAATATGATTCACTTGTCTTCATGCGTATGTTTCAAAAGTGAGTAAGCCATCATATAATTGAGATTCGTCTCTTCGTGCGTTTACTATATAATCATGTAAAACAACTTGGTACCCAGATACTCATGGGTCCGAGATGGTTAGTTGAGGGCATCCATTGCATTAGAATGCACATGGTAAGGATGTCGCCAAGAAGTACAAGAATTCATCAATAGTTTTTCTTATTGAACAAACAATGACTTTCTTGACTTATATAAATAATAATAGTTGTAAATAAGGTTAATTCTAAATTTCGCTACTAGGTTTTACAAATTCAATTTGCTTTGATTTACTTGTTGATGAGTTATCCGAATTAAATCCTAAACCGGTTTTATCTTCAAATGATTTTTGAATACTTAGTAAATATTTAAGAGATTTGGAACTCTCTTCAAATTTAGCTAATATTTTTCCTCTTTCATTTAGTCTTTTAATTTCATGTTTATATTCTTGACATGTTTTGCATTCTAGATTAATTTCTATATTACTTTTAAGTCTAGACATTTTATCTTCTAAAATTATTTCTCTTTCAAAATTACTTTCAAAAGGATTTGATGATTCATTTTTAGAGATAGTTTTTATGTCTATGTTGCAAAAGTGTTTAAATTCATTTTCTAATTTTGAANTCTTTTAATTTCATGTTTATATTCTTGACATGTTTTGCATTCTAGATTAATTTCTATATTACTTTTAAGTCTAGACATTTTATCTTCTAAAATTATTTCTCTTTCAAAATTACTTTCAAAAGGATTTGATGATTCATTTTTAGAGATAGTTTTTATGTCTATGTTGCAAAAGTGTTTAAATTCATTTTCTAATTTTGAAAATTCTAAAATGAATTGGTCATAGCAAAAATGATCGGTTTCGGATTGTACCTTATTTGGAGTTGTATTTAATTCATATTCTTCACATACCGGATAGTAATCTTCTTCTTCGTCCGTGTCACTCCATGATTCTTTAATAAGTTCTCTTCGGATTTGATTCATGTAGTCTTCATCATTAATACCTTCATTTAAAACATTTGAAATAGTAGTACATGTATCTAAATGTCTATCTATCAAGTTTTCTAGTACAACTAATTCATGTGCAAGATCAAATTCTTCATCTTTGGCTTGACATTTTTCTTGATGAAAGTTTAGAAGATTTTTTCAAATATCATTAGCCGTTTGACATGAGAATATTCTTTCATACTCATCTTTCGGCAAAGCTTTATAAATAATTATTTTAGCCTCATAGTTTTTATCATACTTTGTTTTGAAATAATCATTATTGTTTTCAAAATCCTTTTTTATTGGTTGAAAATCACCAATTGAAATGACATGCCAAAGATCAAGATCTACTGATTTCACATAATTTTCAAATTTTTTTTTCCATTAAAGAAAGTGGTCATTTTCAAATAATGGTGGTTCTTGCGTAAATTCCCCTTCTAAATATTTTTCAGATTCCATAGATCGTTACAAGTTTTAAAATACAATATATTTTAAAAATCTTGCTTGATGTGGCTCCTGATACCAATTGTGAAAAACTAAAAGGGGGGGGGGGGGAATAGTTTTACCTCTTTTTAATTTGTTCAATGCTTATTTGAAAATCTTTATTTTGAGTTTAGTATGAAAAACAACATATAAGTAATATGTTCAATTTTATATGTGTGAGTTATTAAATTTGTTTTCAAAACTTAGTTTTATGAATGAAGTTTAGTTTGATCTTTATGTGAAACCAATATATTCACAATATAACAATATAAGAAATTATATCTATATACTAAAGACAAGTAAGTAAGCTAGGTAATAAGTTAGAGATGGAAAGATGAAACCGCGAGATAAAGGATTTATAGTGGTTCGGCTACGAAGCACCTCTTCGCCCTACTCCACTCCTCGAGCACCAAACTCGAGAGTTTTCTTCACTATGTCAATAAGCTCCCTTATGGCGGAGAAAACCTTACACACCTTAGCTTACACCAATTTTAACGACACAAAGCTAAATGTCGAGTTCTAATAGTAGCTAGAACCAATCTCACTAGGTACAATGATCTTTTGTACAAGTACCCTACTCATTATCTCAACAAGCAACAAGTGATCAACATTTTCTACAAAGGGATCAATATTTCCACCCGTCAGATGTTAGATTCTCAGGGGCCGATCCCTGGAATGACCCCTGCTCAAGTCTTAAAGGCTATTGAAGATATGACGGACCACTCTCAGAAGTGGCACGAAGGTGGAAGTAGTAGGAGCATTAGTGGGAACTCGGATGGAATTACCCTCATCACCAACAAACTCGAAAGTTTGGGTCGTGACATGAACAAGCTTAAGGAGAATGTTCACGCNTTTTTTTTGTGCTGTGCACAGAAGAACCTCATCGCCCTGTATCCTGTGAAACCGTGACAAAGTGGGTAGTGAAAATCAGCGGAGAGTCTGAAAATAGGAGAAATCCAATGAATTATATAGGGTAGATGAATATATCTGCTCCTGAAGGAATTATCTTTCTTCTATATCCCATATATGTGCATTTATACGGAGTAATTTGTTATAAATATAGAGAACAATAATAAAGAAGGCAAGAATAAGAGAGGAGGAAAAGAGAATTATTATTCAGTGATAATCAATGTAATAAGTGGATTGTATATATAGGGTAGATGAATATATCTCAAAGTCTACTAAAAGTAAATGTGAATAGACATAAACCCATTAACATTTACAACAAAAACAAAAAGGTACAAATTGTATTTTAAGAGGATCTTTATAACCTATATCCCTAAATACTATCCTAACGGTATATCATTTAAGTGTTTTGACTTGTAGGAAGCACATGTTGAATTTGATAAAAATAATTAATAAGTACGATTATAGGATGCTCTACAAATATGCCACAATTGACAAAATATCATATCCCCCTTTTGTGAGCTGCCTCAACCACTTTTTTTCAACCTGGCACTTGTTCTTCAAAAAAATACCGGATATAGATAAGACCAACACATCAAATTCTTAGTAATACATCTCTTGTGCGCTTGGTATTGTTTGCTTAGAATTGACGTATAAAAGGGCGTTTGGGTGGGCAGATTTACGGTTATTTCTGCAACTTGAAGAAGCCAAATTAGTATAAGGTATTCAGTTGATTGAAGTTAGGAGGAGTAAGGTAATGACATATTTAGTTTGTGATTTTCAACCTACTTCTTCTCTAGCCGATACTAAAGAAGCTTTCAATATTTCTTCCAACAACATCTCTTCATTTATGCATTTCGTCGGACCCATTGTACCACTTTCTTAGAACCCTTTACTCGTCTTCACCTCCCATTGCTTACTTCTTTCGTCTTTGTTAAAACCCATATTAGATTTCTTCGTAACACTTATTAAAACTTTTAACTTAAAATCAAGAAATATTTGCGCTTGGTAGTTTCAGTTAAAGCCACATTATTAATAAGTTCAACCTCAAACAATTATTTAAAGCACCTAATTAATCTCAATAAATAATTTAAGATCTCATGTCAAACATAGTATCCTAACAACACAATTTATGGGCGTGTAGGTTATTTTTAGATGGAACCAAAACCTAATTTTTCAAATAAAACTATGTCAATAACAAATGAAAGGGTACATGTACGTGGAATATAAAGGAATCATCGAACTTAATGAAGCCAGTCATGTGATAAATTAATGGGATTGGTTATCGGCACATCTTTTAAAATGATATCACGACTTACTTCATTTTTTTCCTTTCTTTTCTTTATAATTTTGTTTTGATTACAAAACTACGAAACATAAATACATAACAAAAAATATAAAGTTTAACAAGTTAAAAGTAGTAAATCACAAAAAGAACGAAGCATAAAATCATCAAAAACTGTGTTATCTTGTTAATAAAGTGGGAAAAATTGACGAAAAAAAAGAGGCGTAACATATATATAAAATGGGTTTTGCTAATGACAGCCCTTAGGGCTGTGGTTAAGAGGTATATTTTTGCTACAATTTAATGTAAGAAATTAAATCATCCAATCAGAATCAAATGTTTGTTGTGCATCTAGATTTTTAGGGATTGTATCGATATTTTGCAGGTTTGACATCCAATCATAGTGATTTATAGATGACTTTGTAATAAAACTCATGACAACTCTAAAGCTGTCATTAGCAAAACTCATATAAAATTTGACAAGTTAAAATTAGTAAAAAATAAAAGATAAAAAATAATAAATAAAAAGAATTAACTATAAAATATTGTTGTCCTATAAATAAAGTGGATAAAAGGGGATAAGAGGGGTTAGGAATAGGATGGTACTACCCTAAGTTAATATTGGACAAAGATATCTAACTAAATCTTGTAATTCGGTTTAAGTTATGGGATCTACTATAGCCACCCAAAATGGATGTGACATTTTGTCCTCCACCCCTTGGTCCACTCGAGTTTACAGTACAACACGGTTTTTTTATCAGTTTTTGTTTCGTGTTTTCTGTCAGTTTTAAGCTTTTGACTTATTAAACTTTATATTTTCTGTTCCGTACTTTTTGGTTTATAGTTTTTTAATATAAATAAAATTATAAAAATAAATTAAAAAAACGAAAGAAATGGGGGTGCAAAAAATATTTTAAGGAGGGGGGGGGGGGGGGGTTTACATATCTTGTCCCTTAAATTATATATTAAGAAAAGTTTATTTAGACACACTTATTTTCCTACATTCTGAGGACTAATCCATACCATCTAAATCATTTGATCTAATGGACAAGATCAAACATTACAAAACCTTAACTTCCACCCATTTCATCTCATCTTTTTTTTTTTATTAAAACCCACTTTCACCTATCTTTTTTAAAAATTACATATCTCAAAAACCGTAAACCCTTAACCTACAAAAATTACACCCTCATGATGAGCATTTAATTATCTTTTAATAGAGAGGCACTTTCATATAATTTCTTTGAAAAACTAGAAAGAGAGTTGAAGGGTTTTTGCCGTTCTAAACTAATACTTCGACAAATTTAGATTTGAGTATGTGTGTATAGAAACTAGAAGGGGAGGTTGAACAGTTTCACCATTTAATTACGTTTTCAAATTTTTTTTTAAAGTTTGTTTTGAAAGACTTTTAGATTCGAAGCTTATGTGATATCAACAAAACAATATATGAACACAAATTATATTAACAACAATAATAAAGTAAGAAGTATGTAAGAGTAAAGGAAAGAAACGATCAAACCGAGGCATGGAGATTTATAATGGTTCGGCTACGAAGCTCACTCTTAGCCCTACTCCACTCCTCGAGTATCACACTTGAGAGTTTCACAAACAATATTTCAACAAGCTCCCTTATGGCGGAACAAACCCTACACCTTCGCTTACACCAATTAATTTGACGCTAAGGGGAATGTCGAGTTCTAATCCTAGCTAGAACTAATCTACACGATACTACACACAATATCAACCGCTACACACAACACGATTCGAACCAACACCAACTCCGAATCAACACAATCAACTAACGGACCAACACCAACTCCGAATCAACATAAAACACGATTCCGAGCTTACACACAAGTCGGATCTTACAAAATAATTGATATACAAAGAATGTAGATTGAGCAGAGAAATGTAACAAAGGTTACGAGGTGAAAGCCTATTCTTCAGCACTTCGTTTCTTGACGAATACGAGCGTCTTCTCTTGCACTTTGAGATAGGAAGGATGTGATCAATAGTAAACAACTTACAACACATTAATGTGATCAAAGAAGAGAGTTTGGAATGATTTGAGAAGACATAAAGTTTTAGTGCTCAAGAGGTGAATTTTTTCTGTGAAAATAGTGCACTATTTATAGGCACCAGGAGGAGCGGGAGACGGTCCCTTAAACCTTGGACGGGCCCGTATATATAAGGGACCGTCCACCTTTACGGGACCGTCCCACAAGATGCTCCTATTTTTGTCCTAATGTGGTGAAAAATTATCTATTGAAAATTTTATCTGATTTGGGCGGGAAAAATAGTTGTTGGAGAATTTCAAATTAAAATCTATTTTTCTTATTAAATGTTAATTACAAAAACACTTTGTACAAATTGTTTTGTCACATAAAAATGTAAGGTTTAAGGAAAATGAGTTCTCTAATCATTTAACTAAGTTGGTATATTGTTTGTACATACCTTAAGTGATGTTGTAGTCGAAACGTAGTCGAAACGAGTTTTCCTGATAAAAACTTATCAAGTGTAGTTTTACGTAAAGTGTCTTTATGTTTTGTGATTATCAAAACTCATAGAGATCGAAAAATGCAAATGATGTTTTTGACATTATTTTTATTAACAATCTCCCCCTTTTGATGATTACAAAATATAAACTCATTTTAGGTAAAATTATGCTTTAATAAGTATTTAATGAGTTTTCGTTTTACTTCTCCCCCTTTTTGTAGAATCATAAAAGTTTCGTCGATGTGTAGAGAGGAAAGAAACTGATGATGCAAGCGTCCCCTTTGATTTGTGCTCCCCCTTGATGAGGGCACCGGGGAAACGATCGATGGTATTTTGCTACAAGAACAAGTTAGAATACAGGTGCAAGAGTATACATATGTAACTCACAGAAACAGATAAGAATAAGAGATAGAACATAAGCCAGAAGCACTAGGATGGTCCTGTAAACGCCTGGACGGTCCCATATATTTGAGGGACAGCCGGTTATTTAGGGGACCGTCGGCAGTAGGTTAGAAATATTGATAACATCAAATAAGTCCATGATTTAAGTGTTAATTTCCCCCTTAATTACTCATCTTCTGTATTCATATGTTAGGATATATACTCGTATTCGTTTATATTCTGTTTTCAGCTCAAACCATGCCTACGGCGTAGTGATCTACTAAAGAGCTCTACGGAGTAGCAACTCTCTACCTACGGTGTAGACCCCAAAATGAGGCAGTAAAGAACTCACGCGGCCAAAGAAGAAGTTACGGCATAGTTCCCTAAATAACTACGCTGTAGATACATCCAAGGAAGAAACTACGCCCGTAGCACTTGATCAAGCTACGACGTAGTTGATATTTATAAAGGCTACGGCTTAGCAACTCAATTAGCAACGCCGTAGCAAAGTCGGGCCTATAAATACCAGCCTTAATTCAGAGTTTATGCATTCACTTTTCACCACACAGAAGTTTGGAGAAACTCAGGGAGCAGGAGGAACGAAGTTCAATCCACATACAAGTCATTTCCAAGGGAGGATTCACACACCAATCATAAGTTTATTCATTCCTTTGTCTTGTATTCGATTCATGTTTACATTTGCAATAACACAATCTTGTTTTACTGCAATTATGAATATGAGTGGCTAAATACCTCTTGGTGTTAGCCTAGTTATGAAATTGTTATTGTTATGAGTTAGTTTTCTATGCATCTATTGTAGTATTGTTTGTATACTTTCATGGCAAGTCTTAGGACACTATAGTTTTGGTAGTGTTGAGCATTGGTAGTTCCTTGGAGGCTTGGTGAATTAACCCTAGGACCCAAGCCGATGAGGATGTGACTTGGTGATAGAAATTTCACCATACATGTGCGAATTAACCCTAGGACCACCTACCAATGCGATACACTTGAAGGAGCTAGAGGGGATGTAAGATCTGACCATGCCGCATCCCGCTAGACTTGTCCATGTTAGTAGAGGTACTTAATGACTCTTGCATCTTCGTAGGTTCACGCCGACCGATGAACTCTCGTCTTTACAATAGGCGGGAATAGGACAAGGTGTAAGATAGATTTTGGTGATTTAACCCTCTGATCCTAAATGTGTATAACCACTAGATGATATGATAGGATGCACTTATAAAAAACTAATCATAATAATAACAAGAGTAGTAATTAGGTTAGCACTCTCCTTACTGATTCTCTTCCATTTTATTTACTTGCTTTGTCATTTACTTTTATTAGTTAATTAATCTCTACAATCATAAACCCCCTTTTTATACGTGACACTAAACTTAGATAGACTCCACACTCATAGCTCTTGGGACGACGTCGGCTTTACCATCTAGCTATACTCACACGATCGGGTACACTGCCCGATAGTTGATTAGGTAGACCTTAGGTAAACGAGACACTTTATAAATATTAAAACCTGGTCGGTAAAACCTGCATCAAATATGCAGAATTCAATAAGCAGACATAAATTTAAACTAGAAAAAAGCTACATAACTAATCCTAGTCTAGTCTCTATGATAACCAAAAGATGGTCCGGTCTTATTGTAGTGCACGCATGATGTCTAGACTTTGCGGAGAAAAGGTGGTGCAAGGGTGTTGTTAGAAGGTGGCGGGAAGCCGGGATATAAGAGAAGAGAAGTGATAAAGTCTAGGTCATTTTTTAGGGTTTGAAAAAGGTTGTGATTGTGGATGCAACACACACAATATCCTCCATGGGCATTGACTTGGTCTAGAGTAGGATGAAGATTGGTTGGAGGATGTATTTTTTGACCAAGAATTATGTTTAGAAGATTTAAGTCTACAAGATGGGAGAATTCTTGGCCCATGATTGAATGTGGAGTGGCATGATTTGTCACTTGAGGTGGATGTGGTGGTGGTAAATGGTGATAGTTTGGAGGTTGTGAAGCAAAGAAAGAAAAGGAAGAGGATGATGCTTCTTTGAGAGGAGTAGGTTGTGGTGTGAAGGTTGTGTTGTGATTGTTTGATGTGGTGGTGTTTTCATGAAGTTACCAAGGGTTGTTTCTTTCGCCAAATAGGTTTGACGAAAAACCTAGGCTTTCTAGGGGATGACATTGAGAGGAGGAAGAAGAAGAAGTTATGCAATGAAGATGGATGAGGAAGATGATGATTTAAATAGGGGAGGAAGGTGCTAATTATGCAAAGCATGCATTATAAATATTAAGAATGCAAATTATGTTTAAGCATGTAATGAAGTATAGGATGACCTAGAAGGAGGTTGATCAAAGGTGCAGAAACAAGAAATTAGAAGAATGATAATGACAGCAGAATAGCTGGACGGTATC
>LBNU01014709.1:2184-13496 GCA_014162995.1 Artemisia annua
TTTTTTTTTTTTTTTTTTTTTTTTTTTTTTTTGGAACCCTAATCGTAAGCCCTTTCAACGAGAGCTCTCAATGAAAGCACCAATTGATACGACCCGGTTAGGAGTTGTATCGGGATAAGACATCACTTCAAGCGTGTGCTGGCTCCGTCTGAAAATAGAAGAAAAGAACCAGAAATTTGTTTATTAAACTTTGATTGCTTTCATTCAGAATAATGATTCGGTATATATAACCGAATAACCCTAACTTGTATCACAAGTCGATACAAGATAAACTCACAAAATAAAATATACTTTCCTAGATAATGACTGACATGACTCTTTCCTAATATGACTAGAATACGACTAAATAAAAGACAGTTATCCAAAGGCGTATCATTACCGAATAACCCTAACTTGTATCACAAGTCGATACAAGATGAACTCACAAAATAAAATATACTTTCCTAGATAATGACTGACATAACTCTTTTCTAATATGACTCGAATACGACTAAAAGATAGTTATCCAAAAGCGTATCAAACTAAAATACAAATGAGATTGAATACAATATGTAAAATAACTACAATGAACAAAGCCCATCATACAAATTGATAAGCAAATTATTTGTCCAAAATTCCATAAAATAATGAAAATCAGGTTATCTTATGATTCTCAAAATAACATTACCTTTTATATCTGGTTCATAACAGGCACGGTTTAAGGTTACACATCATTTGCTCGTTTCTTTTTTTGGATTCATAATCTATAAACATATAAGATTGAGTCCTAAAATTTAAGGGGGAGTAATGAAGACAGAGGTTGTAGAGTTAAAAACGAGTTGGAGTCGTTTAGTATTTGCATAAAGTACAAGATAGCTAATGCTCGGAATTCAATGAAGCCTCATAATAACTATACAATCATGAAAGGAGATGAAGTGCAAGGGTTGCCCGAATTGATCATATGACATTAAGTATAGAATTAAAATTCAGTTAAATGAAGTGCAAGGGTTGCGAAAGTTTGCAAGAATAATTAATGATTTAACCTAATTCATGCCTATATAAACCGGCCAAAATCACATTTAGTATGTACATTTGAAGATGATTCACACATCTTTTAGATCTTTGATTGTTGGTAGCGGTATGTAAATTCTCTTTTGCAACATTTTGGAGATGATTCACACATCTTTTAGATCTTTGTAATTAACTTGGTCTTCTTTTTTTCTTAATTTAGTTATCATACGCAGGTACCATGAAAATCACACAAGATCATGCATGCTCAGATAAATGGAACCAAAGATTGGGATACCAACTATTTTCTTTGTTTCTTACTATATTGATGTAGCTCACATGTGCGAATTGATTCAAAAAAATGTGCACGAGCATGTATGTAAAGCAACATTTAAATGGTTAAATGATACTTTTTAGCGTGATTAGTTTATGTAAGTAGTTGCTTTCGAATGCTCTTTGAGAAATATTAGAATGAATTTATCGTGTGCAATTGAATTATTATTGAAAAGAAGAAGGTCCGCGCATCGCAAAGTGTTTTCTTTTTCTATATGTATAATCATTAGTGAGAAACCAATATTTACGCCCATTAAATGAGTTTGCCATAATAGCAAAATACGACATATTAAAAATATCACATTGAGTAATGAATAGAAAGGAAAAAATACATAATTTTGACTTAAATCTGTATGTAAATTATAATATCAAATAAAAAAGTTGAGTTTTAAACATAAGCAAAAGTTCAAACTTTTATCGAAAAACAAAACCGGTGCATTTAATGTGAAGTATATACAATATCGAGATGGAAGTGCAAGGCTTGCCGGAATTTATCACATGATATTTAGTAATTAGTATAAAATTAAAAGTCGGCTATGGATTGAGAAGAAGTTGAAAAGGTTGCAAGAATAATTGATGATTTAACCTAATGCAATATATATAGATATATGTATTATGTTAATGCATTTTCATATACAAGTAATTTATGTGTGTTTTCTATTGATGTAGCTCACATTTTTGCGAATTGATTAAAGAAAATGTGCACGAGCATGTATGTAAAGCAACATTTAAATGGTAAAATGATACTTTTTAGCATGATTAGTTTATGTAAGCATGCAACTTGAATAATGAATATAAAAGAAAATGTACATAATTTTTGCTCAAAGCCATTTGTAAATTAAAAAAATTAAGTTTAAGACATAATAATGGAGTCCAAAGGTTTTAGGAATTATTAATAGTGTGTTAATTAATATTCATTTATTTAGCTATTTAGAATTGAGTTTATTGATAAAATTTATTAATATTAGTTAGACTTTAATGTTAATTTTCAATAAAATTAGTTGTACAAAAAATGGGATGAAGCTAAAAAGGTTTGTAACGATTTTTATACAGTTTATGTGGCATTATTATATATACATTATTACACAAACTTTAACTTACAAACTTAATAAACAAAATATTTAACGCACATTAAATTATGACCAATTAGATAGACCCCGTGTGCTTCATATTACCATGCAAAAACCATATGGGCAAGTATTGTAGGGCTAAGTAATAGACCAAAAGAAATAAAGTCATTTTTTTTTATCATGCAAATAAGTAATAGGCCAAAAGAAACAAAGCTATCACAACTTAATAACCAAAACCCATATATAAAATACAATACCACAAAACCAAAACAACATCAAATACTTTTAAATTTTTATACAAGAAAGTTAAAACATTTCATACAACAGACGAAACAATAATTAAGTATACACTCGCCAATCTACAGAAAGAATACACGATTAACAATTAGATTCTTAGCCCGTGCATAGCACGGGTTTTGCATGTCTCGTATTTTTTTAATGTACTCAGAGGTGAATAATTATTTTTCAAATGCAATCGGCGACTTGCAAGCATTTGTAATTAGTACTGAACAATCTGGATTACAAACCAAACTGAAATATATAATTTGTTGACATTTTTTATTGAAGCATATTTCGAAAAACAAGGTGAAAATAAACCAGAATCTAGAAACTACGCCAAAAAAAAAAAAAAAAAAGTCGTCTTTGGTTTATGTTGCTAAGTTTAATAAGACTTTTAAACAGTACTACTTCCGTCCTATATTTATAGTAAAAAGTAGACAATCTAGTGGAAGAATATTCTATTTTAATGGTTTGAAAATTAAAGTGCCCCCACTTTTATTAAAGTTTGTATTTTGGGACCGAAGGAGTATTATTTTAGGAACCTTCCGCTGTAACAGTGCCCAAGTTGAATACAATCACATAATCACTTTCGAGTCCAACTGCAAAACACCACTAGATATTTTGTTATTGATTATCAACTTGGAGTCTTGGACACGAGTTTATAAAAAAGTTTAAAAAATAAGGTTTTAATTTTCTATACAAACATTGCACTAACCTGTTAGACACATTATACTGACTAAGAATAAATCTGCTAACAAAAAAAACTTATTTAAAACGAACCTTAATCAGATTATCTATCATTACCATAACATAAATCTAAAGCTAAGTAGATAAATTAAATAAATAAATATTGTGATCCAGCCATGTGTCCAGTATGACAAGAAAAAAATATCATACAGACGAGTAAAACCGGATAACAAAAATCAATATAGCAAACGAAGAAATTGCCTCAAAACATTTCCTATTACTAGGAGTTAAGGGACAGAGTGCGTTTGCCTATTAAATAAAGTTTTTATTNTTTTGTTATTGATTATCAACTTGGAGTCTTGGACACGAGTTTATAAAAAAGTTTAAAAAATAAGGTTTTAATTTTCTATACAAACATTGCACTAACCTGTTAGACACATTATACTGACTAAGAATAAATCTGCTAACAAAAAAAACTTATTTAAAACGAACCTTAATCAGATTATCTATCATTACCATAACATAAATCTAAAGCTAAGTAGATAAATTAAATAAATAAATATTGTGATCCAGCCATGTGTCCAGTATGACAAGAAAAAAATATCATACAGACGAGTAAAACCGGATAACAAAAATCAATATAGCAAACGAAGAAATTGCCTCAAAACATTTCCTATTACTAGGAGTTAAGGGACAGAGTGCGTTTGCCTATTAAATAAAGTTTTTATTAAAAAAATATACCAAATATATAAGGGCCTGAAAAATCACAAAAAAAAAATGTCAGAATCAGGCGAGTGATACTGGTTGAGAATTAAATATCGCAAGTTTGAGTAAAATAGAACTTGACTGAATCGATTTAACTTAATCCAATCAAGAAGCTGCCTTGCTTGAAAAACTTATATTTTAATAAAAGATGAAAAATATAATGAGTGATGGAGAAAACACTAGAGATTGAAATCGGCTGAATGGATGAGAGGGCCATGTAGATGATGAAGGTGGAATGAGTGTGATGCTATTTGAAGGGGATTTTAGGGTTTCTAGAGATTGTTTTTAGGGTATCTTTATGAGGCCCAATAGGCAGTCCAGTTTGAGTTATCAACAAAGGGTTTTCTTGGCTGACCTTGTGAAGCCCGTTATTGGGCCCAACATTGTTTTGAGGAAAAGAAGGGCGGTTTTACTTTTTAGGGTTAATAAATTCATGAATTAGGTTAAAACCTTAGGGTGTGTTTGGTAAAAATAGCAGTGAGCAGTAGTAGTGAGCTGTGAGCAGTAGCCACAGCTCACAGGTCACCGCTCACAGCTTAATAAAGAAGCATTTGAAAAATGAGCTTTCTTAAAAAATAGCAAAGCTCATCGCTCATTTGCCAAACGAACAATAAAAAACAAAAAGCTCATTGCTCACCGTTCATCGCCCCAAAAAGCTCCGCGCCAAACATAGTCTAAATCTTTTTTATAGGCCTAAAACCCTAATGAAATACTCATTCCGTTTAAAAGAGTCAAACTGGTTCAACTTTGACATTAACTATTTTTATGTGTGTTACTCCCTCCGTCCCAAATTATAAGTCCACTTCCATATTTCACAAAGTTTAAGAAAAAGTGGGGCCCTTACAATACTAACCAATAAAAATTAATTCTCACCCACTTATAAACATTTTCATTGGTTGAAATTAAAAGTGGACATTAATTTTAGGACAAACAAAACTAGCAAAATGGACTTATATTATGGGACGGAGGGAGTATATAATATTTGATGCAAAATAGATAAATAGATTAGGATTTAAGTGTATTTTTCAATGGTACAATTTCTCATCAAGTATTATATACACAAAAGAAAATTATTTAAGCTCAAAGTTGAACCAGTTTGATCCTGAAAAGTCAAACTGGACACTTATTTTGGGACGGAGGGAGTATTAATTATAATATTTCTAAATATTCCTAGAAAATCTATTTTAGAAAAATATGTCTTTTATTAAGTCATAAGATTTAATTCTTATCTAATAAGAAACTTATCTGTTAGAAATGATTTATTTTATAATATTTCTAACCTTATTCTCAAGATAAACTGTAACCGAAAAATCTAATAAGATTTTTGATCCATCACTCCATGGGCTTTAGCCCAAATCTATTGGCACGGTGTTTAATTACAAACTTAAATAAGTCCAATCGCTAGTTAAGCCGTTTTAGTAGGGCTGACGAACCGGACAAACTCGAACGGAACCTTGTTCGTTCGTTTAATTTTAACCGGACAAATAAACAGACACGAACGCTTAAACGGACGAATTTTCTTGTTCATGTTCATTTATTAAGAAAATGAGCTTTTCATGTTCGTTCATTAAGACACTGAACGAACATAAACGATCAGACATAAATGAATGTAGATAAACAAACATAAACTTTATTAAATTATGCATAATATATTATTTTATAAGTGTTGTTTTGTTTATACAAACCAATTTTAAAATTATATGATAACGTATAGTCTATACTCGGGTCACGAACCCGAGTATTAAACATTACTAACATTTAAGCCCACTACGTGTGGGCTATTACGATAATGGTTTGGGCTCACGAGGCCCAAACCCAAAGTTATTTATGGATAAGATATAGGATATCTCCTAAATAAGGAGATATATATCAAATATCCGATATCGGTGGATACACCGAAGAGTGAGGAACACGAAACCTTATCGGTTCCGTGTGTATATATAGGGCATCATAGCTCTCGTCAAAGGTACGACTGACAACCCTAATTCTTCACAACCCTAAATCGATTACTTACTCTCACGCCGGAGGATAATCGGCGGAAACAATCCCTCGATAAGCCTAACGGTGTCTATTTGTTTTCTTAGTGCGCAGGTCTCAAAGCATTAAGATCTAATTGGTACGAGAACAGGAACCCAAACAAGGAACGCCCAACTTTTGTATCAACAAGTGGCGCCATCCGTGGGACCCTACACTAAGAACTAAGATGACGAAACACAAAAACTCAGGCCAGCGGACTCCGCAGTTGGAAAAAACACGTGGTGATCCCACAAGGAAGAACTGAGACGAAAAGTGTTACGCTTTTAGGGGGTCATTTAAGCCCTAATTCGTATACATGTGATCAAATATTGCCCTAAATCGTTCCTTTTGTCATTTTAGGTACTTTTGAGAGGAATTCTGGAAAACATGCATATTCGGACGTTTTTGGAGCATAAAAGTAAAGAAAATGATAAAGTCTCAAAAGATGGTGAATTTACAACCTGACGGCGTCAGAAGTCACAAAGTGACGCCGTCAGAAAGCCTTGACAAAAGAGTGGAATCCAATTTTGAAATGACGGGCCAGAGGAAATTTTGGAATTAACACCTGACGCCGTCAGGTGTTAGGAAAAGTAGGCCGTCAGGAGTAAAGTTAAAGAGTGACGGCCCAGAAGGTTTTATAAGGTGACGGCGTCAGAAGTGGATCTAGGCCATCCGAGAAACCTAATGGCGGCGAGCTGACGGCGTCAGCCCTTATAACCTGACGCCGTCAGAGTGTAAAATCTATATATAGTTTTCTAATTTTCATTCATTAGTGTGGAACTTTGTGGAGAACTTTTAGGGCAAACCCTAAAGACGAATTTTCTGTACTTTTTAGGGTTTCCAACCCTTGGAACCCTCATGCTTAATTAAAGATAAGTCTTCACTTTAATTCAATCAATATGTCTATGTGTTGGTTGATTATCTCTTTTGCTTGTCTTTTAATTAACATGTGTAGCTAAATTCTCTAGTGTTTGCTTAGATCTAATGAAACCTAACTATTAATTATTGGTTGATTGGTGTGTGTTGTTGTTTGTTGGGATGATTGTTCCATCAATGTTAGGCTCAAGAAAACTGGCCAACCTCCTTTATGGTAACGTGCTTGAACGTCTTGGGAAACATGTAGCCAAGGCATACTAGGCTATTAAGGTAGTATTTAACGCATGAGCCACTGTTTACAACCCCTATGGTTGTGCCGTGCATGGCATAGGGCGAGATAAGAGCTCATAGAATTGGAGAGATATGTATGCCACTCCATGAGTTATTAGGAATACACCCTTCATCCACACAAGTAACACACATATCAATTAACCGGTAAAAGATAGTTAGGGAGTAATGAAATCTAAGTAAACACAATTTTCTCCATATTGTTTTCACAACCACAATAGTTTAGATATTTATTTTATTTTAATTTGCATAAGTAGTAAACTTGGGTTAGTTGACTAGCAACTAATTCCGCCCTTCCTCTAAAAACCGAGATTTTAATTGCTTTCAAAAAAATATAAAAATACAAAAAGAATCTTCCTTCCACCCTTAGACCTATTAGAGTAGCTTTTCTATCCTAACGAACACTATTCCCTGTGAGAGAACGATCAATCCCCCGTACTTACCACTATCCTATACTACATCGGTCAGGTACACTGCCTGGTGGGGTTGTAAGCCTCTTGAGATCCCTCGAGAGGTAAAACCTGTTGTAAGGTCACAAAACCACGCATCAAGTTTTTGGCGCCGCTGCCGGGGAATAGTTATTGTTTAGGTAGAATTTTTATTTCTTTAGGTCTACTCACTAGATTCCTTTCTAGTGAGATTTTTATTTTCTTTTTCTAGGATTTTCTTTAGTCTATCTTTTTCTTCGTGTTTTTGTTCGTAATCTTTACCATCCGCCATCATGGAAGGTGGTAACATCCTTGATCCCAACAACCTAATTCAACCAAACCACCCACCACAACCAAACCAACCTCCTAGACCCCGCACCTTAGGAGAGTATTCCCGACCTAGCCACCTTGGCTATCGAAACACCATTGAGCTCACTCAAGGAGCCAATGTCACTCCCTTGCGATCCGACACCATCCGGTTGGTGCAAAGCGGATGCGCATTCCATGGACTTCGTTCCGAAGATCCAAACCAACATCTCAAGGATTTCCTCAAAATCGTAGATTCCATAGACCTTGATGTTGCAACTCGAGAGACGACCCGATTGCGTCTCTTCCAATTCTCTCTACGGGACCAAGCTAGTCAATGGCTTGAGCGACTTCCCGCAGGATCCATCACCTCTTGGGACGATCTCACAACTCGTTTCCTTGCTCAATTTTTCCCACCGGGGAGAACTACCAAGCTAAGGAATGATATCTTGGCGTTCCAACAACGCCAAGGCGAAACCCTCTACGAGGCATGGACTCGATTCAAGGACTTACTCCAAAAAGTCCCTCATCATGGCATAGACCTTTGGCTCCAAGTCCAAATCTTCTATGACCACATCAATCTCCACACGAGGCAAACCATTGACCAAGCGGCCGGTGGCAAGCTACGTGATCTAAGTGCGGAACAATCATGGGATCTCCTAGAAGATCTTGCTCTATATGACAACGAAAGTTGGAATGATCCCCGTGATTTGAATAAAACGGTCAAGGCAATATCTTTGCCTTCGAATAATTCAAGCACTTCCGACCGTAGGATCATAGAACTTGAAGACCAAGTCAAGTTTCTCATGAAATCCTACGAAGCTCCTAAACCTTCAAGCCAAGTGAACAAAATCACTTCTTCGTGCGAATTATGTAGTGGTCCCCACGACACTCGTGATTGCATGGAACTCCCCGAACAAGCTTTTGCGGACTACGCATCCACGCGTACCGACGGAGCGGGAGATAAGTGGTACACTTTCAAACCCGAGCCAAACCCTTATGGAGATTCATACAACCCCTCATGGAAAAATCACCCCAACCTTAGGTGGAAGTCAAACCAAAACGCACCCCAAAACAATTCTTCCAACCCACCTAACCGGTTTCAACCCAACGGTAATTCCTCAAACCGTACCTTCAACAACAATCCTTCCAACAACTATGGTAGTACCAACAACTTTGAAGGATTGATGTCCAATTTTATGGCATCTCAAGAAGCTCGCATAGCTAAATTCACATCCGAATTCAATCAACAACAAGTAGAGATGACCAATAAAATTGACAACTTGTTGAAAGCCCTCAACAACCAAGTGCTATCACCCCCACAAAAGGACGCTAGAAACACCAATAGCGAACCACAAATCAAGGACCCCTCTTCATCCAAACATGTCCACTTCGTAAACGTTGTGACCATTAGACCAATTGATAGGAGTGAGAATGATAGTGAATCAAAGGATGAGAGTAAGGAATTAGAGGATGATAGGAAGGCTAAGGTTAGCGAAATAGAAGAAGTAGAGGAGGAGGATTACTTCAATAGGTTACCCACTAAGGAAGAGCGAGCATATCATAAGAATCTATTCGATGACTCCGAGACCCCATACATCCTAGGTAACCCAATTTTCAAGGTGGGCGATCCATCTAATCTCAACATACCTTGCAACATCGGGCATTTGCATATTTGGAAAGCGTACATTGACCCTAGATCACCCATTAACATCATGACTAGAGCTCAATACAATTTGATAATGAAAAGTAAACTATGGTATAGAGTGTTTCCCGATAAGGGATGGATTAGTAACTTCACGGGAAGAGTTAAAGGATTACCGGTTTATGTAGGAAACTTCACCTATGTCACCGACTTTGTAATTGTAGAAGATATCCGCCCAATAATCGATGCAAGTGTGACCCAAGTAGTCTTAGGCATACCATTTATCGAGGTCTCTAGAATTACTCATGAACCTTCCTTAGGGATAGTCACATTTAAGGATGAGACCGATGAGGTGAACTACCAAATGCCGTATAAGATAGAGCAATACCAACACTTGTCAAACGTTGAGAAGGAGCTCAAACAAGCGGTCTACTATAGGAATGATGAGGATAGACGTAGGGGAGTAGACTATGTCATGAAAAGGATTTTCGGTTTCTATAAGGATTGTTTGAACTTAGGGCCCGAATACAAAACTATTAAGGTAGTATTTAACGCATGAGCCACTGTTTACAATCCCTATGGTTGTGCCGTGCATGGCATAGGCGGAGATAAGAGCTCATAGAATTGGAGAGATATGTATGCCACTCCATGAGTTATTAGGAATACACCCTTCATCCACACAAGTAACACACATATCAATTAACCGGTAAAAGATAGTTAGGGAGTAATGAAATCTAAGTAAACACAATTTTCTCCATATTGTTTTCACAACCACAATAGTTTAGATATTTATTTTATTTTAATTTACAAAAGTAGTAAACTTGGGTTAGTTGACTAGCAACTAATTCCGCCCTTCCTCTAAAAACCGAGATTTTACTTGCTTTCTAAAAAAATATAAAAATACAAAAAGAATCTTGCTTACACCCTTAGACCTATTAGAGTAGTTTTTTTTATCCTAACGAATACTATTCCCTGTGAGAGAACGATCAATCCCCCGTACTTACCATTATCCTATACTACATCGGTCAGGTACACTGCCTGGTGGGGTTGTAAGCCTCTTGAGATCCCTCGAGAGGTAAAACCTGTTGTAAGGTCACAAAACCACGCATCAAGTTTTTGGCGCCGCTGCCGGGGAATAGTTATTGTTTAGGTAGAATTTTTTTATTTCTTTAGGTCTACTCACTAGAATCCTTTCTGGTGAGATTTTTATTTTCTTTTTCTAGGATTTCTTTAGTCTATCTTTTTCTTCGTGTTTTTGTTCGTAATCTTTACCATCCGCCATCATGGAAGGTGGTAACATCCTTGATCCCAACAACCTAATTCAACCAAACCACCCACCACAACCAAACCAACCTCCTAGACCCCGCACCTTAGGAGAGTATTCCCGACCTAGCTACCTTGGCTATCGAAACACCATTGAGCTCACTCAAGGAGCCAATGTCACTCCCTTGCGATCCGACACCATCCGATTGGTGCAAAGCGGATGCGCATTCCATGGACTTCGTTCCGAAGATCCAAACCAACATCTCAAGGATTTCCTCAAAATCGTAGATTCCATAGATCTTGATGTTGCAACTCGAGAGACGACCCGATTGCGTCTCTTCCAATTCACTCTACGGGACCAAGCTAGTC
>LBNU01014710.1:0-35752 GCA_014162995.1 Artemisia annua
TAAACTTTTAAATAGAATAACATAAGTCCTTATTTAAAAAAATATTATAATAGATGAAAGTCTACAACTAACAATATTAAACCAATTCGCATATTTACAGAATTTTGTAATTTAAATAGATGAAAGTCTGAAACTAATACTAATACTCATGTCATTTTAATCAAAGTTCATATTATAAAGTATAAGGGGTATAAAGTGTAAGGGGTTATTTGTGTTTTTTCTAAAGTTATTAAAAAATATGGAAACTTGTAATTTTACACTTAGCTCCATATATTTATGTAAAATTCAACCACTCAAGTTTTATTAATTACTTCCTCTTTTTTTAAGTTTTTGTTTTCATAAATTTGACACCTATATTTTTATGTATTTTTGTTCTTAACCAAATTTCTCTACCAAATTTATTAAGTTTGACCAAAATCAATTTAATTTTGACTTTCTATTGACCAATCATATTGCTCGATTTCGTCTACGTGGCAAAATCGAGCTCTCTTATTGGTCTAATTTTTTTTTTCAATGAGAAGGGTTTTGCAAAAATTCTCCGAAATGATGTAATTCTTTTATTATATAAAAGATTGTTATTTATTTGAGATTAATAGCTTAGTTAGATTTATCTTATAGTCGAGTCAGGAGATGTGAAATATACACCCATTCTAGCTAACTTGATGCAATCACAACCAAGTGCGAGAGTCAAGGGGCGGACGCCCCACATTGCAGGGTCAAGAGGTAGCGCCCCATATTTCCCTCGAGTAAATGATTTTTGGGATTCGGAACTCCAGTCCCATTGTTCCAGTCACATCGGAAATACCTTTAACCCTTTTCGTCTGAGTTGATTTTCCAGAAGAGATAATTAATCTTGAATAAGCATCAAAAGTCCTCATCTTTGAATCCCAAGAAAAAGACCCAAACTAAAAACGCTGGCAATCAAAATCTGTACCAAGCTAAGCAGTACTTCTTCTTGTTAACGGCTTAAAGACAGACCAGTCCAAATAAATCCATATGTTCATGCAGCCTCCAAAGGTTTCTCCTGACTGTTGCTTTCTCCCCAATTTTCTTGCATGAAGCTTGTGCTGTTTACCCTTTGCTTGGCAGGCTAAGCTATGAGTGATCAGTCTTGAAAATTTTGGAAGGCAAACCTCCTAACCAAAATGGCCTTTTGGCAAGCCTTGTTTTATATTCTTGAAATTTAGCATGACCTAGTCTTCTGTCCAACAAGATGTGCTTCTTCCATAGATGCCTTTGCTACCAAACATGTAGCATTCTCCAGAAATATAATATTCTTCATATCAATGCTGTATACATCCATTGTTCCTTGGTGGGCTGCTGAGAATCACCATTTTTCATCATAAGCTTAAACTCTGGGGTTATAAGAATGAGACATTCATTTTTCAAGAAACAAGACTGGATACTTTTGTCACAAATCTGAGAAACTGATAGGAGATTGAACTTGAGTTCTGGAACATAACGAACATTTTTCAAAAATCAATCTTCCCAGTCTTGATTGTTCCTTTAACGCAATAATTCTTCCTCCCAGAAACATCATCTCCAAACGGCAACCTTGCCTCCAAGAATATGACCTAAAATTTGAGCCAGAATTCTCCTTGACTCCTGTCAATACTACCCGAGAGCACCCCGCTATCAACAAATTAAATGATCTTTAAGTTCCTCCCTTCTGGGTTTGAGCCCCTGCACAAAGAATAAGAAAGTTAGTTCATCTTAGGAACGCCCAAAGCCCATTACTGACGTTGTGTTCCCCCCTTGTGGAGGTGCTTACATACTCAAAATTTTTAAGTATGTAATTACCACTGTTTTTATAAAACATGAATCAATCAACTTTCTTTTGTTCCAAAACAAAGTATTTTTTATCCCCCTGCACAGTTGTTACTTTAACCCCTGATTTGGCTGAAAGTACTGATTTGTCCGCCCTGCAGTACTTTCCCTTTTTGACCCATATTTGTTTAACTTTGGGAGTAGTGGTCTGTGGTTTAAGTACTCTATTGCTAGAATGCTTAGTTTTTAGGTACCCCATATCTGTTTTTACTGGCAATTTGATCTTACATTAGGCAGTACGCTTGAGGTGGAGAGGGTTTCCCTAACAGTCTTTGTGTTATGAACTGTTTTTGATTTACCAAGTACCCTTGAAGGACTGCTTGTAGGTTACTGAGGGTTTGAAAAAATTCTTTTCTGTTGAAGGGGTACCTAGGTGTTGTAGCAAAATTACGTATGGTTGACCCCTTCTAGAATTAGTTCGCAAACTGGTTTGGGTTAAGCTGTTTAGTTGGTGGCACTATGTTGTAGCAGTGTTTGGGCTTTGGGTACTGACTTAGGTACTCTGAATGTAAGTTACAATTTTGATCAGATGAGTGGACTATAACGAACAAGAACATAGCTTCCTGATTCATGACCCAAATGCCTTTTCCTATTATGATAAATAGCTTATACCAGAGTGACTTCTAGATGAAGAATGGAGAGTTTCTAAAAATCAGCAGTATTTAAAAATCTTTTGTGAAGGTACTGGGCTGAATGATTAGCAGTCCCTTTTGATAAGGTACTGCCTGGTTTTTGAAAAGATTTAGTAGAAACTCTTAACCATTTACATTGTTCCCTGATTCCCCCAGTATTCCCCATGATTCCTAAGAATTTCAACTGTGAACTTTAGATGAATCTGGATTAGATTTGACCCCTTAAGTTTTATGTCTAAAACCTCTAAGATTGTCTACTCCATAACAGAAACATCTGTCCTAGGTGGTTGAAAACTTCCAACACTAATGAGGAAGCTGCATTGATATCCTACATCCCTTTTTAAACACAGGTGGTGTGGGGCCTTATGGGTTCATTATCACTAGATGTATTTTAATTTCCAAAGTACATGTTTAAAATTCACTAGTGGAGACCTCTTCCCCTGAACTACCTTCTTTCCCTATTAACTAGGTGGAGTCTCAAATCTGGGCAATTATCGTTCATTCACCATATCCCTAGACCAGTTTTTTTAATATTTGTCCCTTCCATCTGGCTTTTCACAAAAACTAGCATGTGTGAGACCAGCTCATTCCGAACTAGCAAGTTTTTTAAACCAAATCATCCCGCTTATTTAGTGAGTTTTCACCCCTCTGAAAATCATTACATCGCCTAACTTCCATTCACCTTAAGCCTTTAATTGATAGTCCTGTTGCTGATATTTTTCAGCCAAGCTACTTCATTTTCCAAAAAATCATGAGTGATTATCTTAGCTTCTAAGTTTTCTAAGGTGCAATTGATAACCTAAAACTTCTGACTAGCTTATTATGTTTTCTCTTTCAGACACCCCATAATCCAGTAAAAGAACCTTTTGATAAAGCATCACTAACACTGTAGACATACCTCAGTAGTATTAGATGAAGTGGATGAGGTGGCAACCAAAGCTACCAAAACAGATTCCATCCTTCATCCTCCAAGCTCGCCAATCACAAACGCTCCAAGCAAGTCTCCAGCAAGAGTAAATCCTGGTTCTTCATCAAAAGCTGCACTCCGCAGTCCAAGTTCCTCCATGCCAGTCATGCAGAAAAGTTAACTGGTTCCATCAAAATCAATTTCCATTACTCCAGTCCAACCTCCAGAAAGGTTTCCTTGAGCCACCAAAGCTTTTGGTTTATGAGTCTGGAAGCTCTTTGAGTTCTAGTTTAGGTTTCTCAGCCATCCCTTGTTTGCTTTGGTAATTTTAAAAAAAAGCAAACCTACATTCCCCTTGCAAAGTGACCAGTCTTTTGAGCCAATTTAAAGCACTCCCCCAATTTTTGACTTGTCCCATAATGCAATTCCCTGTTTGGCTTTGAAATCAATTCCCCTTCCCTGTCTTCTTCCCCATGAATTTTTTAATCCTTCGCAGTGATCATAAGTACCTTGCCATCTGATATCAATTTTCTTCCGCAAAGAATCTTCTTCATCTGCAACAAAATCTTCTTAATAGGTAACAGGTAGAGTGGCTTGTTTTGAGCAGAAGAATGAGCATACAACTTCATCACAAATTGACTGTTGGGTGAAGATGATTGAGTTGGGAAAATCCTCTACTAAGGTGTAGAAAGCACAGTTGTTTCCACCAACAGTCACTTTGGGAATGATAAGCAGTAACTTTTGGTAGAAAGGACTTGCTTGTTTTGGGGAGATGACACAAAAGGCAATGTTGTGTGAGATGAACTAGTTTTCCCAGTTGTTTCTTGCTCCCATATACCTTTAAAGTAAATTGTGAGATCATCCCAAAGTCCATGGTAGACAAGCTCGGGTCGACTCTCGTGATCATGGTAGCAAATAACATGCCAGGGCAGATGGCAAACTTCTTAGAAAACTTCAAGTTTTGCATCCTTTCAGAGATACTGAGACATTTATGAAATTTTCTAGCATGCTTAGAAGATTTTGAAATCCTTTCATAATGCCAGTAATCCCACAGGGCTTCTCGTTTCTCCAACCAGCAAAGGTTTTCAAACTGCTGCTTCAAACAAAACGGTATGCCATCTTCTTGGAAGCCTTAATTGCCTCCAGATCTGGTGCTTGATTGCAGCCCACCAACGTGTTTTGCATCCTGAGCATTATGAAAGCTTTAGTAAGATGACTGTCCAGGTATGGCAGACCAGGCAGTATGTGAGAAACCCTTGTCTTGAGGCCTTCCCTTGACCCAGCAGGCTGGTAGAGTCGGTTTTAGGTGGTTTTTGGTTGGCCTTCAACATGCACAGGTTCTTCTAAGACTTGGTTGCCAATTGACCAATGATATCCCAAGAGAGAGGAATCAGTCCATAGCAATGTAACTGCCTTCCCATCTTCCATGGGCTCATAAGATCATACCTCTCCCCTTCGTTCCACGAGTAGGAATGCGAACTGTAGTGATGAAGTCAATCTGAGTTGTTTCGGACCGTTGACGATCCTTTGTTGAGTTTGATTAAAGGTATAAGGTTTCTTCTTAAATCCGCAGTTTCCACACAAAGCCTCTGATACCAACTTGTTGAATTGCGTTGTACTCCTGATGCAAACTATTTATATTAGCTTGTTAAAGTTTAGTAGCTTGGATAAATCTAAATCTACTACAATGAAAACACTGAATTACTCTATTAAGATGCGGAATTACTTAACAAAGCCTAAAGAAGAATAAACAAACTTGAATACTTATATTATCACCTTGAACCCTGCTTAAATGAATACAGATCACAAACCCTACAATAAGTTTATCCCGAACTTTAATCTTCTCCTAAAACTGCTGCTAAACTAATAATCCAATGACTTAGGGATCCTTTTATAGGCACCAAGGAAAACCCCTAAGCGGTTTAGAGAGAGGCAATAGGCTTGGAACCGACAAGTATACAATCCCTACCACTATAAGAAATATTCTAGAAATCACAATACAGTTCAATAAAATACTCTTTAGTCTTTATCCTTCAAACGATTTAGTCTTTATCTCTTAATTTAGCAGTACTTTGACTAAGTCAACGAGCCAAGCACCTTTGATAACGCAGGCAGTACTCCCCTGATCAACAGCAGTAGCTTTGAACAGCAGCATTTAAAATTATTTCAGGCAGTACTTTTGATTTTATAACCCAGACAAAAAGAATAACACTTAAAAGTTGTTATGTAAGTTCTGTTTGAAATAGATCAAATCTGTATATAAAACATAACCGAAAAGCCAAAATTAGTTAAATTCGGTTAAATAGTGATTGGGNTTGACTTTATAACCCAACAATCTCCCAGATACATTTTGGAACCATATTCATTATCCTGCATTGATCTCAGAACCTCATTATAAATGTGGCAAAATAGGTGGGTCGGGTCACATGTTTAGAAGAGTTTGACTCTAGACGGGTCCTGGTTTAGATGAGTCTTCTAAAAACATAGGTTTAAATGTGTCACAGTCTAGATGGTTGGGTCCAGGTCTAGTTGGCTTTTGATCGTGTTGCCAAGAATTTTTCTTTTTTTGGTAATAGATGAAGAAAATGAAAAATAAAATTAATGTTTTTAATCCGTTAGACCGCCTAGACCCGTTGAGTAATTGTTATTGTGTATATAATTGCATTTTATATTAAGTTAATACTAACTAATTAAACTAGTTATAATACCAGCCTGTGCACGCACATGGTTTTTAAAATTTCGTTTTGATTATGTATTATTATCGATTAAGAAATGAATCACTTATCATGCTTCAATTGGTTTTACTTGGTGGACTAAAAATAAAAAATAATATGTATATATGTTATAATCTACCTATTATTTTAGAAGAATGCTTTAGGATTAAAAATTATATTTATTATTTAAGCAAAATCACATGATGATACTTGACTTGCATGACATATTAGTGATATATGATTTTAGTTTTGCAAACTCATGCTATCAATTTACGATATGTTTTGTAATTGTGGTATTTCTTTTACTTATATTTTCGTTAAAATATGTAGCATATTTAGATAGCTTCGAAGATTGATTCATTTCTTTGATTATGAATAACCATCATACCATGTTTACTAATGTACCTTTTTGTTTGGAAAATTGCATTTTCATAAGTTTGTGCTATTTACTTCTCATATTTGATCTTAAAATTACCAAATTAACATAGATGCTTACACTATAGCTTCTTTATTACATGAAGAGAAACAAAAAAAGATGTGATGGGTAGAAGTCAAATTTAATCTTACGTTTATGTCTAATGTATAAAAATAATTTTTCTCTGAGACCGAACTATATAAGGAAATTATAATTACTTGTATAAGTAAATTATAAATGCATGAAAAAAATGACACAGAGTACATTCGCAAGTCTTTTAGGATTGTTTGAATCCTTACCGACCTTTCAATTTAGTGCAACTTTCTTTACAATTGGCCTAAATCATCAAGGTAAAAGACACCCATATTTTAGACCGTTGGTTGATACCCATAGTGTTATTAATGACGGTAAACACCTGCTAAGTTTCATTAAATCATTCAAAGACACCTGCTAAGAATTCATACCATAAAATTCCCCATATAGGCACTAAAATACATCTTTGGTAAATTAAAATACATTCATGTATTATCTAAATCAACAACTCAAACTTAATTATACATTCATATCTTGAGCAGGCGTAGAAAATCCTTCCATGACAATCATGTGTTGATACTTAATCCTCTTCTAAAATCGCACACAACAAATTGCATTGCACTTTAGTGTGTGTTATAAGATCATAAAACTGCAAAAAACCACTTAGATGTTACATTATAGTGAGGATAACAACAAAGTTAGTTATAACATCAAATAAGAAAACTTCATATTAGAACTAAAGGGGTGTTTGGTTATGCTTATTAAAGGTGCTTATTGGCTTATTCAATTACCATAATACAATGAGTTTATGATAAAGCTATAAGTTTTTTTTGAGAAGCTTAGTAAAAAACCTCTGAACTTACAACTAATTCTATCATAGCTTAGTGTGTTTATAGTAAAAACACAAATAATAAGTGTAGAAGTTTTCAATAAAACATAAAAAAAAGTTACTAAAAGTTGGTGTGTATAACAAAAAAGTTAAACCATAAAAAGGTTACTAAAAACTATCAGCTAGATAAGGCATAAGCCAAAGTTCTGTTGAGGTCTCTTTAAGATTCTATCGAGAAGTAAAAAGAGGTTAACACATAAACATAAGTATAGAAGAATGGTATATCACATCCGTGCACGGGTTTGAATATTAAATACGGCTAAATTATTAGTAAAGGGAATATAAATATCAAATGGTAAGCACGAGTTACTGTGATATGAAAATAAATATACATGATTCTACTTATAACGACTCATGAAATTGTTATTTAAAATGTATATATATGAATATCCATAAAAACATTTTAAAAACTTTACGGAGCATATTTTAACTTCATTAACGCTCATTAAGTGCTACTGAACTCGCACATTTTGTACACAATGATATCAACAGTTAAAGTTAAACAATAACATCAACATCAACCTCAGCATGTCTGTCAGTTAAAACGTTATACAAAGCTAATTTACTCATTTTGACAAGTGATATGCTCTATTAGGCTACACCTTCTATTTTTTTATTACTTTAACAGAAAGTGTATTGTGCGCGTTGTTAAGTACGAAAGAGATGAAGAAGAAAAATAGTGTACGTTTTGTGCCAATAGTTTGAGTATTAGCTGATTGATGTTTCTTTCATGATGTTCTATATACCAGTTGGTCCTTATGCGATGTTTATTCGAACTTGACACATTAAGAGACTGGGAATACAAGTTCATCACCAAGTATGCTAAAGTACGAACCATAAAAACCCCCGAAACTACACCGGATGCATCAACTACGGATTTTGATATAATAATTTGCTTATATGGTATATGTGTTTATTGAATTTTAAAATCAAATTGTCTCTTGAATTTTCATATACTTAAACGGCTAACTCACATAATCCCAAGTTAACGTTATATAAATGCCTTTGTCTCGGGCACTGATATGTGTTGCATTAACCTTATTCCAAAGTTGCAACAAAAAAACAAATCTCACAAGTATTTGATGAGTTAATTGCTTTTGAATTTGTTGTAATATAGAATAATGATGATCTAGAAAGCGATGTAACTAATGTGTCTCATTCACTTGAAAATCTGCTGCGAAAAGAATGAGCCGGTTTACTAAAGTAGGACTTGCTTAAGTTATTGGAGTTTGGGACTGTTATTTTCTACTAATTATAGTTAGTTTTTAAAGGGTTTTGGGACCGTCTTAATAGTTAGATTCAATGGTGATTAGGATTGTTTTAATGGGTGTCTTAATAGCTATTAAAGGGTTTTTATGACTGTTTTAATTGCAGAATTAAAGGTGTTTGGGACTGTTTTTAATAGCTGAATTGATGGGTGCTTGAAACTGCCTTGATAGCTGAATTCAAGGATGTTTGAGACTATTTCAATTGCTAATTTTAGGGATGTTTGAAAATGTAAAAATAGTCGAATACATGGGTGTTGCGACTGTTTTTAATAGGCATTGTTATTGCAACATAAATTTGACTTATACTAAATTAATAGATGTAAAGTTCAAAACATTTTAAGACAATATATTCGGTATTAAATACATGATAAAATTTTTATGTCAAAACCCCGTGCGTGCACGGGTATTATAACTAGTTTGTTTAACATGTTTTGATAAATACACTACTTATCTTATGCGTTTATTATGTATATACACATTACGATTCAAAGTCTAACCTGAATGCGTAAACAAATAATGTTTGAGTTAAGTTATGACATTTAGGGCTGAGCATCGGTCCCGGACCAGACTGGACTGACCAAGTCCGAGACCGAATTAGCCCAAAAGCCGAGGTCGAGGACCGGACTGAATGTGGTCGGTCCGGTCCGGTCCAACAAAGCAAAAATGTCGGTTTTTGGTCTGGACCGACCAAGACCGAGACCAAATTAGCCCAAAAGTCGAGACCGAGGACCGGACCGAATGTGGTCGGTCTGGTCTGGTCCGGTCCGGTCTCGGTCGATCCTTTGATCGGTCCGGTCCGTTCGGGTGGTTTGTTCAGCCCTAGTAACGTCGTACTAACCAAGAGGGGACCTTGATGACTTTTTGTGCGAGAGTAAAAATGTTATTCTCCTGATAAAAAAAGGCCAACATGCAATATATATTTTTTTATCATATAAAAATGCATTTGAGGTTTTGGTTCAATTTGTGCCATGCGGCCAAAGAGAAGTCTCGTCGTTTAGCTGTTATCTTTGCGTCTTCTCTTTGGTGGCTTTGAAGGTATCGTAACAGTATCGCTTTTGTTAGCATCCGATGAAGAAAAGTGATATTTTCGACAACATTCAGCTATCTTCTTTTTCCTGGCTGCAACATAGGGGTCACATGATTTGCAATTGGATAGATTGGCTTAAATCTCCTATGCTCCTTCTCGAGATATGGTTTGGGTTGATGTTTTTGGGTTTTCGATGCTAGAGTTCCGAACTCTATTGATGTTTGTTATGCTTTTATATGTTTTGTTGTTGTTTTTATTCCTTTGGGGCTTGTTTGGGGTTGCATCAAAACCATTCCGGAGTGAAAACAGGCAGTTTGGTCTTCGTGAATGAGGATTTTTCTCTTGTCTGGTCCTCTGTTAATTGACAAAGTTTTTTTTTTTTTTTTTTTTTTTTTTTTTTTTTTTTTTTAGCCCTCGCAGTTAAATTCTCGAGAAGATTCTAGAATATGTTATTTTTTTATATCTGGATATATAATTATTCTCTTTGACTTCTAACGTCTTGCTACTAGCCTTTTATTTAATAAAATTTCGTCATTCAAAGAAAAATACAATAGACAAAGTTGTGAAAAGGCCACGACCACTCTAGTCTCTTCATAGGTCCGCTAGTGGTACAAACTAGGGGTGGCAATTCGGGTCGAGTTCGGGTGGTCAGGTTGGCAGGCTAGAAAACCCCAACCCGAATCTGACCCATTTAAATCATAGGGTCAGCTATATCAACCCTAACCTGTTTACACGTAACCCGAACCTGACCCATTTAACCTATATATATACTTGGGTTGACGGGTTAAATAGGTTACACGGGTTGAATATGTTAAATGGGTTTCGGGTTGACCCATTTAACCCGTTTTATATACAAAAGTTAGCACATTACACAAGTTAAACGGGGTTAAACGAGTTAGTGGGTCGACCCTTTAACCCATTTAACCCATATAACTAAATATAAATAATTTTTAATTTAAGAAAAAATATTAAACGGGTTGGCGGGTCGACCCGTTTATTTTATTCCCAACCCGAACCTAACCTGTTTAATAAACGGGTTAGATATGTCGACCCAAACCTGACCCGAAATCTATTTAGCTCAACCCGAACCTCTTAATTTTCGTGTCGGTTTCAGGTTGGGTTTCGTGTCGGGTCAAAAATTGCCACCCTGGTACAAACTAGGGGTGGCAATTTCTGACCCGACACGAAACCCGACCTGAAACCGACACGAAAATTAACAGGTTCGGGTTGAGTCTAAATAGATTCCGGGTCAGTTTTGGGTCGACCCATCTGACCCGTTTATTAAACAGGTCAGGTTCGGGTTGGGAATAAATTAAGTGGGTCGACCTGCCAACACGTTTAAGATTTTTTTCTTAAATTAAAATTTATTTATATTTTATTATATTGGTTAAATGCGTGAAACGGGTCAACCCACAAACCCGTTTAACCTATTTAACTCGTGTAATGTGCCACCTTTTGTATATAAAACGGGTTAGATGGGTCAACCCGTTTAACCTATTCAACCCATGTAACCTATTTAACCCGCCAACCCAAGTATATATATGGGTTAAATGGGTCAGGTTCGGGTTATGTGTAAACAGGTTAGGGTTGACACAGCTGACCCGATAATTTAAATGGGTCAGGTTCGGGTTGAGGTTTTCTGACCCGCCAACCTGTCAACCCGAACCCGCCAACCCGAACCCGACCCGAATTGCGACCCCTAGACTACAAACCCAACTAGGATAACCAAGTAACAAAGTTAAAAGATTAACAATGACAAAACTAAAAAAGCTATAACAATCATGAAAACAAAAGTACTGAAAGTCAAAAAGCGAAAAGATGAAGGTAAATCCACCAATAGGGAAACAAGAAAAATCTAGTCGTATATAAAAAAGCACATTTCATGACACCATAACCTTGTTCCGATATTTCAGAAAATAAAACACAAATAATCAGAGGTTAGAGGATCTTCAAGGTTCCCACTTTTTTCTTAAAATTATCTCCTCAATTTCTCACTTTTTTCTAAAAAATTTCAATCTTTGCAAAGCTTTGTTTTTTGATTCTTGGAAATTTTATTATAGGATGGCTTCAAAGCGGATCTTGAAAGAACTCAAGGATCTTCAGAAAGATCCTCCTACCTCTTGCAGTGCAGGTATTAAATTATCCTTCTTGATCTGTTTTTATTATGAATCTGTGTTGTTGTTGGATTAAAATGGTTAAAGTTTGGATTTTTATGTCATTTTGGTTAATGGGTTGTGAAAATTTGAGTGAATTTTGTGGATTTGGGGTGTATTTTTGTCGAAAACTGCGAGATGGGTGATTTGTCTTTGAGAAAAATGAATACTTTTTAGGATGGATAGAGGCTTGTTAGGAAATTGATTATGGGAGTTTTCTAAAGAGTTAGGCTGTTGAGTTTGTGTTCTTTGTGTTTTAAGTTACGATATTGGGTTCTTGTTTGAGCTAGTGGGTTGGAAGTGTTTCGAACTGTAAGTTATTGAAATTGGTATGTCTTTGAGGACGTTTCTAGAGTTTTGTGAAGTTGTTGATTGGTAGAATTTCAGGAATCAGGATACAAGTAAAGTGGGCACTTGTTTCGTTTGGGATGTCGGAACGCGGTTCTTTCTTGCAAGGGGAAATTTTACTTCATTCAGTTCATTTTGTCAGATGCTTAGATAAATGTTGTAAGCAGTGAGGTAGAAAAGTCACATTCTTTTTCGATCACTATCAGCTTTCAAAAGTGTGTTAGTTCAATCCGAGGTGTAGCTTATTTTAGGGTGGATGACTTTAAGAAAGTTGTGGTCAGCTTATCTCTCTTATGGTAGCTTACATTGTATGTCATCGCTTGAGGTTGATATGGTGCCATGGTACTATCAAGCATGTGTCTTTCATTATATATGTTGAGTTGCTAAAAAATGTGCACCAAGCTAGCTGTATACTTGTATTTAGTTGTAGCTTGGTAAGAGGCTGAGAGTTTCAGCCAAAGTTGTCAAAGGCTCTAGGTGCACTAAACAATGTTAAGGATAGAGCTATATCTTCTCAGATTTCCCTCAAGTAACTTGATAAGTTGGCAGTTATAGGTAGTTAGTAGAATGGATGTAAAAGGAGATCTAGAAAGTAATAAGAAAAGTGATGAGTCTATTACTGAATTCCGAATTTGGGCACCCACTGACTTTATCTTTATAAATGTCTAACGGATTTAAGCATTTGATATTCGATGAGCACATTTAAGTTATAAAATAGACTATTGTATGTAAGTATTTGCTACTACGATACACCAATTGAAGATCAATTTGTTTTTTTTTTTACGTATCTGTCACCTCTCTAAGTGGCAAAATGCATTGCATGCTAGGAGCAACAGAAGTTTGATTTTGATTTTGCGAAGTAACAAGTATGGAATGATAGTCCAGGTGGATCGTGTTTGTCATAGATCTTCCTTTGGCTAGCCAGTTAGATGTATGATTACTTGTTGTATACCTGTATGACTAGTTATATATGATGCCGTGTTATTCTCAAGTTAATCAGTGATACTTCTTGGCCCTTTAGCCAATAAAGACTCCTATGTAAATGAGGTAAATCTGTCTTTAAAGTTAAGAGCCATGCATTCATGAGATTATTCTGGGAATTTAGGGTATGTAACTTTACCAAATATGAAGTGCCTGTTAAAAATCATCAATTTTATTTATTTATTATTATTTTTTCCCAATGGGCACAAATATCTGTGTCGGAATCAAACTTCACTTGTCTTTTCCTACTATCGTTCTCCAGAATCCTTCTATGCGCAGGACCAGGTATCATGGGTCGCCAACTGTAAATGTGTATAGTATTGGAGCAAAAGTTAGACCAAGATAACACCTTAAAATCACATTGATTGATTAAAGATTCTATTTGTGTTTAATCTTTTATATGGGTGTTCTGTGTTTTTCTTGGATGAACCAGTGGATGCCTGCACTAGGCAAGTAGGCATTGGAGGTTACTCCCAGACACCAATCTTGTTTTACAGCATTTTCATGTATCCTTTTTTCATTGTAATAAAGTTAATACTATAAGGGTCAAGCATCTCTTAATAGAACAACTTAGGACATGCATACATTCATTCCTGTGAATCTGCTGGTGTTCATTGTAAGCCAATATGTCTGGCATCAATTTTGCGTTGGCTTTATATTGGTTTTGTGGCTGTGATCTTAGGCCCAGTGGCAGAAGACATGTTCCACTGGCAAGCTACAATTATGGGTCCTCCTGACAGTCCTTACGCTGGAGGAGTGTTTCTTGTTACCATTCATTTCCCTCCAGATTATCCATTTAAGCCACCTAAGGTACCTATCACCTGATATCATTCAAGGAATGATGGCATACTGTTTACATGCTTGAATTATATACTGTGCTAACTTTTGTATTTCACAGTTAGTGTGAACTTTTCTCCCAAAATGTACTATGGTTCAACTGGTACAGAGGACATTTCAATTGCGAAGATTCGTATTTAGCATTTGATATACTTCAGTCATATGTATTACAACCTTTTTGAGTTTAAGAAGTTAATACAAAGGGTATGCCAGATGTGTGATCTTAAGCTGTCATTTTGTTTTATATTTAGGGTAAAAGGTGGACTCTAAATTGGTAGTAAAGGAGATTTACGACACGCTTTTTAAACTCAAACTAGTAAGAGACATAACAGTAAAGATATATTAAAGATAAACCTTCTATAAGTGATTGCTTTTTGTATAAAATGTTGGGCCTATACATCTTCATGCTGCACATACTATTTTTGTAACATTTATGTACCTGCATAACTTTTTTTTTTTTTTTTTTTTTTTCAAAGAATGACCATTTTTTTTTCCGCTTATAGTTTTATTATTCTTAACATGTTGTTCCATCGTTCTTTTGCAGGTAGCTTTCAGGACAAAGGTTTTCCATCCAAACATCAACAGTAATGGTAGCATTTGCCTTGATATCTTGAAAGAACAATGGAGCCCAGCTCTTACCATTTCCAAGGTTACTTTTCTCTTCCATTCATTCCAACATGAGCCAGGTTGGGTAACGGGCTTGGGTCTATTTGAGTCTGATCACTTCTTTTGCTCAATTTCTTAATTAATTAATTCGTAATATTCGATAACAAAAATTGCATTTACGTGCTAAATATGATCTAAAAATGGCTCAATATCACCATATTGGAAAGTTGCATTGTTTGACACACATGGTGCTGGAGTAATGTTTTCTAATTGCTAAATGCATAATACTGCTGCATGTAGTTGGAGAATTTTACGCTAAATGCATAATTGCTAAATGCATAATATCACTATATTTGGAAAGTTGCATTGTTTCACTGTTTTCTTTTTGTGGTTCCTATTATTTATACGCCATTAATATTTTTTAAGACTCTTTTACTAATAATCATTTAACAACTATTACCAAAAGTATTGTTAGAACAAAGGTCATCCTAAAACTGGTACCACATTTTTTTAAAGCCATCAATGTATCACCAAACAATAGATTCTCTTGAATGCATGGACAAGTAGCATTCTGCACTGAAAACCAAATTGAGAGTGCCATTAAGCACTTAATCTTTTTTCGTTCGGTTTTAAACATGATGGCTTTTGGAAACGAATTGTGGTAATATTGTTTTGTGACAGTCTTTCTTGTAACGACGCTCTTAGTATTGTTCGTGCCACCATTTTGTGTAAAGGATGTCAAATGTAATATTAGTATAAATTGTAGGAGTATGAAGCCTGGAGTAAATATGAGCACTATGGATGCTTCGCATAAAAAGAAATGTTAGAATGGGTGGTTTGTAGAAACATGAGTTTTGACTTTTGAAATAAGAAAACTTGTAAAGACCAGTCTGTTTTTTTTTTTTTNAAAAAAAAAGCGCATGGATGAACAATAAAAAATAGGGGTTTTTGCATATATATCCTTCCGAAAATGCATAATTGCATATATATCCAAAGCATGCATAAAAACCATTGTACTATGTGCATCAAAAACTTGTAAAAAGGATATATATGCAATTATTCATTTTGGGAGGGATATATAAAAAATAAATTATTTTCAAAATATGATAGAAGTATCATTCTTGCTGTTCTATTTTTTTTTTACCCTTCATTGATTTTTGAAAAAAGAAAACCAAAAAGTTGGAGACTATAACTATGTATGGGTTTGGCTAATACGTTTTTTAGATACATGGGTTGGCCAATAACAAACATGAAGTGTGTATGAGTTCCCAAAAGTAGTCATTCACCAACTTACAATGATGATTTTATTCGAAGCCCAAAATTTGATTTGATGTAGCAAATGTTGTTGGGTAACGAGTCAAAAGGGGGATTGGGTTGTCCCGTAACACCCTTTGTCCAAAATTTTTATATATTTACGAGCATTTAGCTTGCCAAATACAGTTGAAATCTTTATATTAGAAAAATAAAATAAATCTCTTAGTAATATAATTAGGAGATTTTTGCATTTACAACACACTGAGGGCGACCTTTGACCCGTTCGATCCATTTGCCTTGTTTTTTTTTAGGTTGTTTTTTATGTTAATTTTACCTATCTGATAAAAACACAACCTGAGTTGGCAAAGTAACTGGGTCGAAGTTTTCACCCTTTTAAGTAGGACATTACACTGATACTTAATGTGGTTTTGGGGTTAATTTATCAGGTATTGTTGTCGATTTGCTCTCTGTTGACGGACCCAAACCCAGATGACCCTTTGGTGCCAGAGATTGCTCACATGTACAAGACAGACAGAAACAAGTATGAGACGACTGCTCGGAGTTGGACTCAGAAGTATGCCATGGGCTAAGTTGTGATGCACCCCAAAGGTTTGATAAGGAAGGGCTCCGTTTTCCTTGTGGGTTTTGCTTATGTTATTTTGAAAAACAAAAATGTTTGAACTTATGCTGTTTGTCTATTGTAAGATAGACATAAAAGGAAAAGGTGACCAAAAACATGTCCCTCCTTAACCTTTATCCTGCTTTTGTTATTGTATGCAAGTATTTGCCTTTCTAAGCATATCTATTGTTCACTTGTTCATATTAACATTTAAATTTGTAGTACTATTAAAAAATATCCAAGATGAATATGCCTGTCAATTCTGTAACACACGGTTTTAACAATTTAAAGAAAGGATATAAAGAATGATTCTTGTTACATTTGGCGTTTAATAAATAGAAGATCAAGGCATCTTCTGGCCTTTAGGTTAGCTCTGATGATTACTTCAACAATTCCAGACCTAGAAGACACACATGAACAATCCCAACATCAGACAATTTGCGCTTTATTTCATCCCTGCCTTGCTCGTATTATTCTACCATCCATGTATCTTTCCCTTCCCTCATCATGACCTCTATAATCTCTTTTTCGGCCATGCCTGTCACCTCGATCCCAATATCTTTCCTTTCCCGCATCAACATCAAGAGGTATATCTTTCCCAATATCCCAATCTCTTTTTAGTTTTCTACGATCCCTACATTGCAAGTAAAAAATAAAAAAATAAATAAATAAACTTGTTGCCACCAGCACCTGGATGGCTTAGTTTCGTATTTAACTAATACTCGCCTTTTAGTTATACTAGACGAGTACTCGTGCATAGTAACGGAAATCCTAGTGGCGGACAGTTATAGATATGTGATATTGTGGTAAGTGTTTCGTGTAATGTTCAAACATAGAACATGAAAATATAAAAGTGTAATTGCAAAAGGTTGTAATGTATTTACGTGATTTTAAACTACTATATGGATTCATAGTTACTTTATGAACCAATCATTGCATATTTAGTATCTAAAAACTAAAATTAACCCGTGCAACTTTTCTTTAAATCCAAATTGACTGTCACATTTGTGATTCCATCTAAACTTATATGTTATTTTCGGCATCATTTTATGCCAAGTCCAAACCACCGAAACCACATGGTCCTAATTTTATCCATATTCTTTTTACTTGCCTATTACCTGGTCCATCAAAAGTCATTTTGTAAACGAAGAGTGTCTTTTCTATTCTTCTTTTCATGACATCTCTATTTAAAATACCAAGTTGTCATCATTTTATCATTTTTTCTACATGTCATATATGATTTAGAATCAAAAGCTTATCCTTTTTATTCTTAGACCTAATATCTCAATTTACAATGCAAAATTCTCTCTTTTGAGTTTTGATATTTATGCCTAATTAATAGACCTACAATTATGCATAATTATATTAGTGGACCACTTATCATTTCTCTAGAGTTTTATAAATTATTTGCATTTTTCCTCAATGGCCTTTGGCCTTAGTGAATTAAATCCCTATTAACCGCTTCAAGTTCTTTTATCTCCATCTTTAATTGTGTCTATGATCTTCGCTACTATTATCATTCAAATATTATGAATCTCTTTCTTCTAGTTATTTGCTTAGTATATTTAGTGTGCGTTTGGTATCCTGGAATGGAAATGAGAGAATGAATTTTCATTACAACATGTGTGTTTAAGATTTAAAAATTTAAATATGAGAATGAATGATACATATCTTCTATATTCAATATACATCAAAAGGGCAAAGTATGAATCTTTCATACCTAAGGGGCCCACCACTGCTATCGAACTCATACCCATTGTGATTCATGACAGCATACTAAACGCACTCTTAACTTTTATTTTTTACCCAAGCAAAAAGTATGAGTGCGCCACTACGTGTATCAATACACATAAAATAATCAAATAATAAGTAATCTTTATACAAAAACGAAAAGTACACATGTTCTTTTGCAAAACATTTCACTCAATTCTAAGATTATAATATCCATAAATGAAAAGTGTGTATCATGATGGTGATGGGATTATGAGATTGGAGCGGTTACTAAAACATTTTTAAAATGGAAGAGTATACGAGCAATGAGAAAAATTGTTTCCTTTAATTTTCCACAAATTAACCAATCAATTTTTTAGTCATATTAATTAGGTACAAGTATCATTTTTCTATTGTTTATGGTTTATGATTCATTACTCATTCGATGCATATTAAGTTTTAACATTTCTTTAATTATTTTAATTTTCAACATTCCCTTGCTCTCACATTTGACCATTGTTGAAAAATTTAACTTTCTATTTGACCATAAACAATTCGCTTGTTAAAGATTAAAAAAATAATAATAATAACAATAATAAAAAATAAATAAAATAATAAATTATTGGAGGACAAACGTATAAGAGTTTCAAGCAAACATTAGAACATATGTGGTTCTGCCTTTCAAATTATATATAAAAAAAAATATATAATAATAATAATAATAAAATAAATAAATAAATATGTGGTTCTTTTAGCACAAAATTGTTAGGCCTTACATAGTTTTTACTAAATTTCGACCATACAGTTAGATAAATCGAGCACCACTAGTTCTATTTTTTTTTATTTGTTGGTATGGGATATGAAGATCATCAACCTCGTATCTTTAACCATGAAATTTGTATATTTAGAGAACACGTATCGAGAATTAAGGATTACCAATCTTTATGTAGTATCAAATAAGACCTCCTGCGTTCATACAGATTATCTCATCTCATCTCACAAACAGAACAAAAATCAAAGACAATGGCCCTTAGAAGATCTACATTGACTCTCATTTTCGTTTATGCCAATCTATTCTCTGCACTATGTGCTAAACGAATTTCATCTCTTGAGGATGTCCCTGCCCCCTCCCTGCCCAACCTTGGTGTGCAAAAGTCATCGGTTAACCAAAATAACGAAGCCGCTAAAGTTACAATCTCATGGCTAGAAGGAATGAAAACACATATTGAATCGTATAAAACGTGGTTTGTAAGTCATAAGGCATGTGGCTTGACACCACCGGAGGGAAAAAAGTGTTGCGATCAATGCCAAAAAAATCTTGATGATGCCATTGGTGGTGTCAAAGTAAGCGTAGAAAGTATTAACAAACAAGACTTCGCTAAGGCTAATGGTGGTATTCGTGGTATCGCCACGGACATTCAAACATGCAACGATTGCTTCGTAAAAACGCCGAGTGGTGAGGACAAAGGTGCCAAGAAATTAGATGTGTGGGCTAAGAAAACCACTGATGAACTCCTTCTCCATCTCAAGAATGCAGAAAATGAGGCGAAAAAGTTATCGGTTTGACCAAAATCACGATGGGTATCAAATAACAATCACATAGCTAGGAGTTAAATAATACGCGTTAAAGTAGACAATAACGATTTACCGGCCATGACTTAGAGACATTAACATAGAAGTATGACAATATGTTTGTCACAAAGTTTTGTGTTTTTAGCTTGAAAGTCAATGAGCCAAGGATCATGTAATCATCATGAAGATCTGAATAAAACTTACAAGTTAACATCTTGAAATATACCTAACATACAATCTCAATTCAATCATTTGGCAAAACATATTACTATAATTTTGTGTGTTGCTGCCAACACTGATATATCTGAATAATGGACTAGTATGACTCGTTAGGTGGTCTTCGTATAACTAGTTCAGCGAATCAGCATACCATATTAATATTCAGTTGGTGATTGTCGAGTCAATACTTTGAATCTATAGTATTCGTACAACGGGTTTCATGCTAGAAGCAACTGTTGTGTTTGTTGCAGGCTTGCAGCAGAGTTGAATTAGCGTGTTTGGTTATCCACTTTAGAAAGAAAAACAATATGAGGTGAATTCCATGAGAGGCATATATATATCTAGTTGATGTTGGCCATAAATTTATAAAAATTTGATACAAATAATCTCACTTAATTTGTTGTTGGTTCCTTCATGGTATAGAAGAAATAGAACCACAACCTCATACCTAATAATAGGGATGATTATTTACAGCAGTTCAAAACCATTATAAAAGACATGCCATATTACTTGTTACTTATTTAGAACGGTTGGACCACTGGATGAAGAGTCGATTGATGTTAGTAAGATTGATATCGAGGCTTTTGTACAAGGGGTGTTTAAAGTTAGTGATGACGTGGAAGACAAGGAACTTAAGGATGATCTTTTCATTTTTTAACAAGTTTTGATTGTGCAAATAGTTATCATGAAAATGGTCTATAAGTGATTAAGTTATAACTTATAAGGAAAATCGTAAATTAACAACTGTACCCTATATCTTTTTCTTCGCTCATCACGAACTCTTTTTACTCTCCGGAAAAAATAACCTATAGCAACATTGGTACTTATCACATTGATACTTGGCCGTTTGGAGGTCTTCGCCTTGCAATAAATAAACTGCATACAAACAGCTTTCACCTTGTGCAACAAGAGGGGTGATTGAAGACCCAAAGATCAAGCATGCGAGTGTTGTCATTATTATTCACAGCAGCAAGTGACACAAGAAGTTGATGCTTCTTATATCCAGCATGCTGGTCACCGAAGTTGACGACATCAACAGCTACACCCCTCACTTTTAAATTGGTTCCAAGTTTTGTATATTGATTGTAAATATCACAAAGAGGACCTCCAATAAACACAACCAGCCTTTTAAGAAGGTTTTCGTGTTTTTTGTTGAGATAGAACGAACCCATCATGAGGGCAGTTACCAAGAGTGTTTCACCGCCAACATTTACGAAACAACGAACTTTACTCATGATTTGTGAAAGGTCTTTGGTAGGTTAACCACAACACAGGTATGATATGAAAATACACTAACATCAATTGCAGGATGATTCTTACCACCCATTGCCAGAACGCCAACATAATTCTACGGATGAGACTGGAGGTACTTTTCACAGTAGACTCTAATAGCATCAATGTGACACAAGAAACTATATGATGTGGAGTGTTCCATCCAGCTAGAAGTGTCTATAAAAATTATTGTAACCTCATTTACAATGGTTTTTGTTTGATTGATTAAATTGCTTGATTTAATGAATAATGAGAGATGTTCAAATAANAAAAATTGGAAGAGAGAATAACATTTATAGCCTAACACTTGGGCTTATGCTAATCCTAGTCTAACACAAAATACTAATCCAAAACTAATACTAATAAATCCTCTACGAATTAATGTTGAGCTATTGGCGAGTTTTTCTTTCTTTAGAAAAATTTAACAACCAACCCCTCCATTTGGTTCATGCGACTAGCTAACTCCGTGGCATTTGGGCTCTTTTAAAGAAAACATGTTAAACTAAACTTTACGATATATTTATAATCATGACTATACGCAGATGTTAAACTTAAAAGTACGAGTTACTTACGTTAAAAAACACATGAGAGCCGAAAAGGTGAGTTTGGACTTTGGACTTTGGAGTCTATAACTGATTAACTGATGGGGTATCAATGGGCCTAAATAAATGTGTCTAAATTTCCTATCTAACCAAGTCTTATAAATTACGTATATCATGTAGCATGAGTACGTGTTTTAATCATTTTATTTATCGCAAATGGATAAAGGTGTGGTTTTTCCTTTAGGTCTTTTAATTTTAATACTTGAGAAGTTAACTATTGGACTCATATGTACATGGCCTGATCGATATGGAGAATATAGAACTCATATTTGTCATAGAACCAATGAATCAATCATAGCCACCCATTTTTTAAAAAAAACAACATATCTTGCAAACAGTAAATCTTCAAGCTACAAAAAAATATCATCGCGACGAGAATTAAATCAGCTTTCTATAAATATGCATTGTTATATACTTTCGACGAATTTTTTTCGACGAACTTTTTTTTTAAATATTCGTCCAGAAAAATCATATATGATTTGTAAAAATCACATATGATTTGATTTTTACAAAACACATATGATTCTTACGAGTCATATATGATTTTTAAAAACCATATATGATTCGTAAATATCACATATGATTTGATTTTAATGAATCACATATGATTTTTACAAATCATATATAATTTTTCTGGGCGGAAATTTTGGAAAAAAAAAAAAAAAAAAAAAAAAAAAAAAAGTTCATCGAAAAAAAAAGTCCGTCGAAAGTATATAACAATACATGTCTATAGAAAGATAATTTAATTCTCGTCGCGATGGTATTTTTTTCGCGTAACGATTTATAGTTTGCGAGATATTTAATTTTTTAAAAAAGGATGAAAGTTTATTTTTTTTATTTTAATAAAAAAAAAGTGACTAAGATTGCTTGATTAGTTTTATGGTAAAAATTGGTTATAAACGGACCTTTTGGCGATCGATATATCTTTGGACCGATTTTGATTTTTGACTATTGACTAATGGATTAGGTAAACCGGGAGATAGGGGATGCATCTTCTCTAGTTGATACTTTCTACCTTGGGTAATGTGATTCTTGTCTCTTCTATATTACGTATTAAACTAGTGTACTTTTAACTAATACAGTAATCAATTTTTAATGAAATTACTACACTTAATTAAGGGTCCGTTTGGTTTGTAAGTGGGTTTGGATTAGGATTTGGATTTGGTATAGGATTTGGATTTGAGGTGGGTATAGGAGAGAGAAATTATATATATTTAAATATATTTTATAATAAATTTTAAATAAAAAAAGTTTATTTAAGTAATAAAATAATATAGAAAATGAAATGATATTAAGAGGGTCCCATTTATATTAGAGAGAAAAAATAAAGGTGACCCCACCAAAATATGCAAACCCACCTCATACCTATCTAATTAATATACTATCACTTTTTCATTCCATATATCATTCCCTTTCTTAAAAGAACAAACCAAACAAATAAATTTTGTCACATCACCTTAAAACCCAATCCAAACCCTCAAAACAAACGGACCCTAAACTTTTCATGAAACTACTTTCAAAGAAAACAAAAACAATAGCACGTGTGTAGAGTAAAGACAACTTCTTTATTCTTTGTGAGATGGTTAATCACTAATTGAGTTGGGGTCACTTGGCCGATAGATTTCGTCACTATACTTACGCCGTCGCTTTAACTTATATTGACAGCATGTAGCCGCTAGAACCACCGTCTTCACAAATCCGTCGCTATAAGTTATAGCAAGGACACTTTTGGCTCTTAGTGACGACGAGTATAGACTTGACTTTTTGAATTTAACCTTTCGATATAGCTTATAGTAAAGTCGTCACTATAAGTGATCTTAACTTTTTTTACTATGGTTGACTTGTTAATTTCTTGACTGTGTTTATAAGATTATGTACATGTTGATATTGATAGACTATGTTAGCATGTTTTGTGGCTTATGATTGATTATGTTTCAGAATTTATGAAGTTAAAGGTTAGAAATCTATAGCTAAATCATGTTGAAAATAACCTAGTTTATGATTATGATCATTATAATACTTAGATAGAATATACAAGAGAGTGTTTGGCACAAGGCCAAACTAATGATTAAAATTAGTAAGACCGCTTATGGCACTGATGAAAAACAATGTTTAAGATGTTTAATAAGCTGAGGATAAGTTATAGAAGTGTTTAGTATAGCTTAGGTTGAGTTTTGGGTCGTTTTGGACAAATACACTTTTGGGACAACATAGTTTTCAGAAATTGGGTCGACTTTGAAGGCATAGAGAACTAACAGTTTATCGCCTTAACCTGTCATCTTGGGGTTTGGATACTGAATCGATTATGTGTCTGTTATGTAATTATCAAATGGAAACAAATACGCATATTTTCTTTTCATGTGATACAACCTCTAATGTTGGAGGTTTTGGGCGAGTTAAGGTTCCCGATTTTGAGCTGCTATGAGGATTGGGGTTCCTGTTTTTTATCGTGGCCTGCTTCTAAGGATTCGAGAGACCGTGCCTATGTCATTTTTGCAGCTACATGTTGGATGCTTTGGCGTTTTAGAATAATGTCACTTTAATTCTCAAGTTATGAGGAAAAATGACATTTTTTTATAATATCCATCTTTTTTCTTTTTCATGGTTAAAGTTTAAAGGCAATACTTGTATCAGTTGGACCTGAAATTGCCTTTGTAATTGCTAACGCCTTGCTATTTTTCGTTTTAATAATATGCCAGCGTTAAAAAAAAGAAAAAAAAAACTGGTATGTTTGTCTGTTGTTTTAGTTGTCGTTATTAGAGCACAAGATGTAGGCTCGTTGTCGACCCTCGTCGTCCTACGTGGATGTTTCGCCGAGCTCGCCAACACACCACAACAACTCGCCGTTGAGGTGTTGCTCGCGCCAATGACGAGGGGTTTTAGTGTACTATTTGTAGCTTTATCTCAAATTTAAACGTTATGTAACGTTTTTTTTTCAACGGAAATGCTTTTTTTTTTTTAATCCCACTTAACTTTAACTCTATAAATACCAAACATACCAAACACATTTTACACACTTCTATCAAATACCAAACATATTTTATACACTTATATCAAAAGAAATAAACATGTCTAACTCATCGTATTCAAGTATTATCGACTTTGGAGAGATCCAGGAGCTAGAAATGATTCTCCAAGAGTTTGAAAACGAGCAATTGTTGCAAAACCAAGAAGCCGGACCATCACAACGCCGTAGATACATCTGACGTGAACGTGAAGTTGCTGAAACACGTCTGCGGAACGACTATTTTGTTGACCAACCAAAATATACGGACGAAAATTTTCAACGACGTTACCGTATGAGCCGTAGACTATTTTTAGAAACAGTCCAAGGTATTGAAACATTTATTGAAAATAATGATCCTCTTCCTGCGCATTTTGATTTCTTTAGACAACGACCAAATGCTTGTGGTATAATGAGTTTTAGTGTGATTATGAAATGCACATGTGCCCTACGCCAATTGGCTTACGGGATAGCACCTAATGCATTAGATGAGTATTTACAAATAGATGAACACTGTGCACGCGATTGTCTAGATTTTTTTACTATGTGCATAATCTAGTTGTTTGGGAAGGAGTTTTTAAGAAAACCAACCGAGGAAGACATTCGCAACTTATACCAAGCACATAGCATGGTTCATAAGATTCCGGGAATATTGGGAAGCATCGATTGTATGCACTGGGAATGGAAGAATTGTCCGAAAGAATGGCAAGGGTAATTTCACAGAGGTGATAAAAAGTATCCAACTATAATGCTTGAAGTTGTTGCGTCGTATGATTTGTGGATTTGGCAATGCATTTTTGGTGTGGCAGGTGCGAATAACGATCTTACCGTTTTGTATAATTCTCCGTTATTCGACGACCTGATTGATGATATTGGCGATCAAGTTCCGTTTGAAGTATACGGACATTCATTTAAACATGGATATTATCTAGCTGATGGAATTTACCCACAATGGGCAGCGTTTGTCAAATCCTTTACTGTTGCAAGCGACCCAAAAAACGCCGCATAGAAAGCGAAATAAGAAAGTGCTCGAAAAGATATCGAAAGAGCTTTTGGTGTCCTCCAAGGACGTTGGCATATTATTGCCCAACCGGCGCGTGCATTTACTGTGGGCAAATTACGGAGAATCATGTGCTCGTGCATCATAATGCATAACATGATTTTGAAAGATCAAAAATTTGCGATATCCGAAGCTGCCGAAATTTATATTCCTCCGACACCAAATATGCAGCATACATGGGTTGAACGTTGCGCAATGCAAAGAAAAAAAAAACCAAAAAACTACACGATAAACGCAAGGCTTCAACGATGTCTCATCGAGCATGTTTGGCAACAACAACAATGGGAAGAATTTCAACGGAATAGGAATAATTAGTATCGTATGTTTTTTTTAGTATTGTATTTTTTTTTATTTTCGGGATCATACGTTTTTTTTGTTTTTGTATCGTCGTTTTTTTTTTTTTTTTTTTTTTTTTTTTTTTATTTTTTTTTTTTGTTGAAATAAAATTAGTTTTTTGTATTATCTTTTTTAATTAGTGAAATGAATTTAATTTATTTAATGAAATGAATAAAAAATAAATATGTAAGTGGTGGGGCCCAAATGAAGAGGTTGAGCCATTGAGGTTGGTTGTTTAGTGAGGAGGGGGTTAGTTGTGAAGAGGTGTTTGGGTGATGTGGCACACATGAGGCCCGAATGAAGAGGCAAACTTTGCCATCTACACCTTGTGCTCTTACTACTATTTGGTGAAGAATTTGGTGCTGATATGGAGCTGCGGTACGATTACNATGAAATGAATAAAAAATAAATATGTAAGTGGTGGGGCCCAAATGAAGAGGTTGAGCCATTGAGGTTGGTTGTTTAGTGAGGAGGGGGTTAGTTGTGAAGAGGTGTTTGGGTGATGTGGCACACATGAGGCCCGAATGAAGAGGCAAACTTTGCCATCTACACCTTGTGCTCTTACTACTATTTGGTGAAGAATTTGGTGCTGATATGGAGCTGCGGTACGATTACAGATTTGGTCGCCACTAAGACCATTATTGGGGTTGATGCAGAATATGACTTGTCTTTGGCCATGATTAATTAAGCAAAACACCATGCAAATTGCAATTAGGGAGAAAGACAAAACAAATATCAAACTGGGACTTAAAATCCTAACCTATATAAAACACAAGTGTGATTGCTATTTTTAGATGCAATAAATCACCCCAAAACTCTAAAAAAACGACACGTGGAAAACCACTACTAATAGAAAGTTTTAGAAAATTCTTTGAAACCAAAATCGAGAGAAAAATAAGGGAGTAAATAAATTTGGTTTTGACAATTCAAAACAAAATCCCATCAAATATGGAAGCTTATTAATTTTTGAATTAAGATATGGTTTTATTGTTTTTCTTAACAAAATTCGAAATTACACGAAGCAAAAATCATGGACATATCCATCAGATATTTTTAAGGATTAAACTATTTTTGAATGAATTTTTTTAAGAGGGATTCGAATAAACACACACAGATTCGGCTATATCATCTACCAATCGGAGGTATTTTCCTAATTTTTGTTATGATTGAATCCATTTAGGTTTGGCGATCAATTTTGTTGTATAATGATTATTTATGGATTAGTTATGTATACAATTGTGGGTTTTGACTGTTGATATAATTTTTGAAATCAACATGTCTCGATATGAAATTGACTATATTTTCTGATATTGAATTTTTTTTGGTACAAATTCATTTTTTTTATATAATTTGCTTTATATGAATAGCATAAAGTGTCGGATGAATTCGCATGCCATGTGTTTGATAAAAATCCTGAATACAATTTTTAATTTGTAACCTGTTTGGTTTTTGGGGAAATTGATGAAGCGCTTTTCTGTTACAAAAGTGTTCAGACTCTAGAATGATTATGATTATAGATAATACTTACATTGAGGAAGAGGAAAAATGAAATAAATAACTAAAATGGTGTTTGTTTGCAATGAATATTTTGATATCTATGTAAGCCTGTTTACATAAATCACAAACAAGGGACAATAGTTTATAGTGAACACAGGCAACGTAGTCCCTTAAATCCAATCGAAATAAAGTGTAGTGCCTAATTGTGGTTTCTGGAAACATGGCTAAACAGGTGAAGCAGTATGGTGCACACTTCAAGCTCGATTATGGATTGGTATAGTGGAATTCAATACTGGAGCATGAACACATAAGGCTGGTCAACAAGTTTCGACAAGGACAGATAATTTGTGACATGTATGCAAACAAGAATGAACATTAGCCTTAAAGGTTATCGATTTTAGCTTATCTGTTATCTTTAAACCAGGTATGACTGTATGAGTGGGCACGAGTGATTACTCGAAAGATGCTTCACGAGAGTCTTTACTTTCGCATATCAAAGATTTGTACGAATGGGCACAAACTGAGTAATCGAAAGCAGCGGAATCATCATTAAATACATGTAAGTTCTTTAGCATCTTTATAGTATCTCCATCCTCAAAATTTCCAAGAGTACCCCTTCTGAATTAAAGTTGTCTATGCAAAAGTACCCCTTCTGAATTAAAGTTGCCTTATTACTGAGAAGTTTGCATTGACAACACTTGAGTTGTTGGTGGGAAAGGGTGCATCTCGGATTCTGTTATGCTTGACTTATATAATTTTGTGTACTATGAGTTATTTTAGCAATCAATTAGTTTGCTAATGGCCAATTATATGAAATGGGTCAAATGGGTAATAAAAAGGAAGAAAGATAGACCACTGACATATATAGGGGTAAACGGGTCAAACTGGCCGAAAGCCTCATTTGGTGTTGAATTACAAATGTTACTTTTGTACGTCTTATACAATTGTTAGTTTGGTTGCATCTGGTAGACATCACATGAACGATTGGGGTCTGACTTATGACCCATGTTGCTCTGTGTTGAACCATTAAAAGCTTTCTATTTGGATTTGCTATATGTTTGTGTTGTCATCTGTTTCAAGTGGAAATGACTTCTTGATCTTGGAAAATCATATGGGCCTCATATATGAGTAGCATGGTGCATCATATATGCTTAGTGTAGAGGGTGTGCATGGAGGAAAGCAAAGGGAAAGGCCCTTTCGCTCAAGGAAACCCACACCTTGTGTTGAGGGAATAATGACATAAGTGCAAATTTTTTTTCCTAGCGGCAGTCAAGTCTCGCATCTCTTCCAAGAGAGAGAAAATGAGATAAATATTATTTTATTATGTTGTGTATGAGTATTTGTATTTTGAGGGTATTTTTAAATAATAAAAAATAGAAAAGTATTAATGGAAGAGAGAGAGGGTGCCGCAATGGTTGAGGGAAAGTTAAAGGAAAAAAGTTTTGGAGAGAGAAAAAGCTGATGTGGCAAGAGAAAACCTTTCACCGCACCCTCCACCCTTATACAAATGTCATGATGGAATTTGTTTGTTTGTAATTTTTGTACCTTTTTTTGTTTGAATCTTTTATCTTATAATAATTCATTTTGCAAGTACTCAATTTTGTCTATATTATAAGATGGTAGTTTAATTTCGGTGGGGAAAAACCATGGACAAATACATATATTCAACCCTTAATATGCATTGCTATAAAATGGATGTACTAAATGGCACTGGCACATCCATTTTTTTCATTCTAGGTTTCTTGGAATACGGTTGATAGAATTAACAGAAACTAATACATAGGCATTTCTTGGAACACCAGGAAATTTGCCACTTGGCTAACAAATACTAATACTTACGCATTCCATATGTTTTGTTAGACTAATGTTTAGCTTCCTTTCCAGGTAAGGGTGCTAACAAGCTAATTTCCTAATTTGTTAGCTTCTTCTTGTGGCAGCTAGCACAGATAATTCTGTTATAGCAAGTAAAGAACACTCAAGTCAGTTTAAGGATCTACTGAATGTAGCCTATGGTTTTGACTAATACCGCACCAGTAATCGCTGCTCAGGTTCCAAGCTTACTGATGAGACGAAAAGTGTACCCGTTTTAAGGGGTCATTTAAGCCCTAATTCGAGTAAATGTGATCAAATATTGCCCTAAATCATTCCTTTTGTCATTTTAGGTACTTTTGAGAGGAATTCTGGAAAACATGCTAATTTGGACGTTTTTGGAGCATAAAAGTGAAGAAAACGACAAAGTCTCAAAAGAAGCTGGAAAAACCTTCCTGACGGCGTCTAGTCACAAGGTGACGCCGTCAGCCAATGTTGACAAAGGAGTAGAATCAGATTACACTAGACGCCCTATGAAGAAAACAAGATGTTTACACCTGACGGCGTCAGGTGTTAGAGGAAGTAGGCCGTCAGGTGTTAAGCTAAAGAGTGACGGCCCAGAGCACATATACAAGTGACGGTGTCAGAAGTAGATTGAGGCCATCCGAGAACCCTAATGGCGGCGAGCTGACGGCGTCAGAGTATATAAGCTGACGCCGTTAGAATGTAAAATCTATATATACTTTTCTATTTTTCATTCATTAGTGTGGAACTTTTGGTGCAAGTTTGGGAAAAACCCTAAAGACGAATTTGGCTGTATTTTCAAGGGTTTTTCACCCTTGAATCCTTCATGTTCAATTAAAGATAAGTCCTCACTTAAATTAATCAATATGTATATGTGTTGGTTAATTACATCTTATGCTTGTCTTTCAATTAACATGCTAGGCTAGAATTTTCTTATGTTTGCTTAGATCTAATGAAACCTAACTAATAATTATTGGTTGATTGGTGTGTTATTACTTGTCTTGGATGAATGTTTCATCAATGTTAGGCTTAAGAAAACTGGCTAAACTCCTATATGGTAACATGCTTGAACGTCTTAAGAAACATGTAACTAATGCGTACTAGGTTATTAAGGTAGTATTTAACGCATGAGCCACTGTTTATAATCCCTATGATTGGGTGCTTAACGCATCGTTGTAGGAGGAGATAAGAGCTCATAGAATTAGGGAGATATGTACGCCACCCCATGAATTGTTAAGTAATACACCCGTCATCTACGTAAGTAATACATGCACCAATTAACCGGTAAAAGATAGTTAGGGAGTAAGGAAATCTAAGTAAACACATTTGTCTCCATATAAGTTTTCACAACCACAATAGTTTAGTTATTTTATTTTATTGCAATTGTAGTTTTTGGGTTAGTTGACTAGCAACTAATTCCGCCCACTCCTCCAAAACCCGAGATTTTACTTGCTTTCCATGAAATATATGTAGGATACTAGTTAACATCACAAACACAAATATACTTGTGGTTTGGCTCGTTGAAGGTAAGAAAGAAAGAAAGAAATTCTAGAGAGAGAAAGTTAGATAGAGAAAGTTAGATAGAGAAAGAGATGAAGCCTTGAGAGAAAACCAAAAAAAAAAGAAAATAGAATTATGAGAGAAGGCTTACCCTCTCCAAGGATGGAGAGGGGTTTATATACATGGGTTTTGCCACTTGGGCGTGCCACTTGGGCTGCGGATCAGCTATACAGTGGGTAAAGACCCGTCCTTCTTCCGCGAACTAATCTAATTCTAAACTACGTATTACTAACTAATGTAACTACTACGAGCTAAACAATGCTTAATCATATCTGGGTTGACCGAATCTTTCTTATACAAAAATCATATTCCTAAAAATCNTCTATCTATTTTCTTCGTGTTTTTGTTCGTAACCATTACCATCCGCCATCATGGAAGGTGGTAACCTCCTTGATCCCAACAACCCACCACAACCAAACCAACCTCCTAGAGCCCGTACCTTAGGAGAGTATTCTCGACCTAGCCACCATGGCTATCGCAACACCATTGAGCTCACTCAAGGAGCCAATGTCACTCCCTTGCGATCCGACACCATCCGGTTGGTGCAAAGCGGATGTGCATTCCATGGACTTCGTTCCGAAGATCCAAATCAACATCTCAAGGATTTCCTCAAAATCGTAGACTCCATAGACCTTGATGTTGCCACTCGAGAGACGACCCGATTACGTCTCTTCCAATTCTCTCTGCGGGACCAAGCTAGTCAATGGCTTGAGCGACTTCCTGAAGGATCCATCACCTCTTGGGATGATCTCACAACTCGTTTCCTTGCTCAATTTTTCCCACCGGGGAGGACTACCAAGCTAAGGAATGATATCTTGGCGTTCCAACAACGCCAAGGCGAAACCCTCTACGAGGCATGGACTCGATTCAAGGACTTACTCCAAAAAGTCCCTCACCATGGCATAGACCTTTAGCTCCAAGTCCAAATCTTCTATGACCATATCAATATCCCCACGAGGCAAACCATTGACCAAGCGGCCGGTGGCAAGTTACGTGATCTAAGTGCGGAACAATCATGGGATCTCCTAGAAGATCTTGCTCTGTATGACAACGAAAGTTGGAATGATCCCCGTGATTTGAATAAGACTGTCAAGGCAATATCTTTGCCTTCGAATGATTCAAGCACTTCCGATCGTAGGATCATAAAACTTGAAGACCAAGTCAAGTTTCTCATGAAATCCTACGAGGCTCCCAACCCATCAAGCTAAGTGAATAAAATCACTTCTTCGTGCGAATTATGTAGTGGTCCCCACGACACTCGTGATTGCATGGAACTCCCCGAACAAGCTTTTGCGGACTACGCATCCTCGCGTACCGACGGAGCGGGAGACAAGTGGTACACTTTCAAACCCGAGCCAAATCCTTACGGTGATTCATACAACCCCTAATGGAAAAATCACCCAAACCTTAGGTGGAAGTCAAACCAAAACGTGCCTCAAAACAATTCTTCCAACCCACCTAATCGTTTTCAACCCAACGGTCCTTCCTCGAACCGTACCTTCAACAATAATCCTTCCAACAACTATGGTAGCACCAATAACTTTGAAGGATTGATGTCCAATTTTATGGCATCTCAAGAAGCTCGTATAGCTAAATTCACATCCGAATTTAATCAACAACAAGTAGAGATGACCAATAAGATTGACAACTTATTGAAGGCCCTTACCAACCAAGTGCTATCACCTCCACATAAGGACGCTAGGACCACTAATGGCGGACCCCAAATCAAGGACCCTTCTTCATCCAAACATGTCCACTTCGTCAACGTTGTCACTATTAGACCAATTGATAGGAGTGAGGAAAATAATGAACCTAAGGATGAAGTTAAGGAAGTCGAGGTAGATAAGGAAAGTAAGGTAAGCAAGATTGAAGAAGTAGATGATGGAGAGGACTACTTCAATAAGTTACCAACTAGAGAAGAGAGGGCATACCATAAGGATTTATTCGATGACTCCGAGACACCATACTTCCTAGGTAACCCGATTATCAAAACAGGCGACCCTTCTAGTCTCAACATACCATGCAACATTGGACATTTGCATGTGTGGAAAGCTTACATCGACCCTAGATCGCTCATAAACATCATGACTAGAGCCCAATACAACTTGATAATGAAAAATCAACTTAGGTATAGGGTATTCCCCGATAAGGGATGGATTAGTAACTTCACGGGAAGAGTTAGGGAATTACTGGTTTATGTAGGGAACTTCACCTATGTCACCGACTTTTTGATTGTAGAAGATATCCGCCCAATAGTCGATGCGAGTTTAACTCAAGTAGTCTTGGGAAAACCGTTTATTGAGGACTCTAGAATGACTTATGAACCTTCCTTAGGGATAGTTAAATTTAAGGATGAGACCGATGAAGTGAACTACCAAATGCCATATAAGATAGAGCAATTCCAACACTTGTCAAACGTTGAAAAGGAGCTTAAACAAGCGGTCTACTATAGGAATGATGAGGATATACGGAGGGGAGTAGACTATGTCATGGAAAGGATATTTGGTTTCTACAAGGATTGTTTGAAATTAGGACCGGATTATAAAACCGGACAAGAGGATGACCTAGAAACTGCGACCAACGATGAAGTCACGTAATGTACGGTGACTTAGAGTCTAGCTACAAGACTCGTTAATAAAGAAAAGCGCTTCTTGGGAGGCAACCCAAGCTTTGTGTGTTTTGTTTGTTTATCTGATTTTATTTGTTTCCGTATGTATGATATTTCTTGTTATTGATTCATGATTCAAACTAACTTGTGAAAATGCTTTATTTTGTTTTTAACTTTGCCTTAACAACATATAAAGGTATTTTGCAAAAGCTAAGTGTAAGGGAAATCTAAATCGGTTTATAAGAACAAATGAACATGAATCATAACAATGTAAATTAACATACATATTAGTATTTGTTTGAGTCAAATGCTTGTATCGAGTTATAATGAATTTTTACAGGAATTCCAGGAAGTAAGCTCTAGTTTTTCCAGAATTTTTCCGGAAACTTAACATGAGAATTCTGTCAGATCATTTCTGACGGCATCAGGCATTACAACCTGACGGCGTCAGGCAGTAATTTTCTGCAATTTTTGAAAGTTTTGTTTTTCTTCCGGAAATAAAAAGTTTTGTTAATTCTCTAACTTATAATCTCCAGTAATTCTGCAAAAAATATTCATTCCACAAGCGTTATATCCTATTATAGATTATACCGCCGATTTTATGCGAGGTTGGCCTTTTTCTTTTTTCAGGTAAACAGGTTATTTTGGACAAGAAGATGATTTATATTTTGGAAGGGAAGCTTTGAGCGTTCATATTTCTTGGAAGAAGATCTAACCATGTTACCTCACTATTCATATCAAACGAATCAGGGGAGTATTTGATTTCATTCTTTCATTTTATTTACTTTTACATCTTCTATTTGAACATTGGGGACAATGTTCGGTTTAAGTGTAAGGGGGGTAAATGAAGGCACCTTAGAGAATACAATTGCGCTTGATTTTTGTTTGTTTGATAGTAAATTTGTAATAAAACCGAGAGAAATATTTGTTAGGGCAATTTTAGCGCCAATTTAAAATTTTTTACAACATTTAGAAGTGAGACTTTGGTCTTAATGAGCGTCTCATGGATAGGAAATTATATGACTAGCACAAAACCGTACCACTAAAAAATTTTCCACCCCAAATATGTGAGGTTCACCCCTAGAATTGGTAGGAAAAGCATCCATCTTTGATGCTATGATGTGAGTACCGGTAGCACTTAGATTCTAGAACTTGCGTTAGGACCATCTCAAATCCACAAGTGAAACTACATTCGTGTAGTTAGATCTACTACATAATAAGAGGCATTAGTATTAACCCTTTGTTTTTATACCCGTGTTTTTGTTATAATTACATTGGCTACATTGGTCAAGTAATTCTCCCAAACCCTTTGCGTTGTAACCATTTTTGGTGCACGATACCCCTAGTACACCCCTCCGAGCCTATCTTTTTGTTTCGACCTTTGAGCATCTTACTCAAAGTGAGAATTTGTTACACCCCACTCAAATGTACACCCAAATCGCCTTAGCCTACCTTGTATGCACTCACCTTTAGTGCATTATTGTGACAACATTTGTTAAACCCCTTGTTAATTATCTAATCGATTACATGGTTGCTAAGTCGAGTCATATCCTTGTACATATTGTTTTGGGACGATTGGGACTCATGAGTAAAGTACTAGTGTAATGGAGTAATGGGGAAGAACAACATTATTACCTCCATATGTGCTAAATATTTTAAAAGTACTCCAAGTTTTTCAATTATCTTAATTTGAGTCATTAGAATAGTTAAATGTAAAGTTATGTAAAAGTTCAAGTGTAAGGGGAGAACCGAGGCCCCTATGATGTATTATTTTGGATGGTAGGGCAAGAATGTATGAAAAAAAATCAAAAAATCAAGAAAATACAAAAAATTGTGAAAAAGAAAAGTAGAAAAAACATACGGACTACCATCCCGTTTCTTTTATGTTTATTTATGTTTTTGTTATTTTGTTTTTAGCTTAAGATTGAGTCGAGTCTTGGCTTAGCAACATTGTATAGTGCATGTATTT